>JACEGR010003569.1:0-102469 GCA_014170235.1 Listronotus bonariensis | reverse complement strand
TTTTAATATTGGCCCAGGGACTATAAATTCTGATGTACTGAATGCCAAAAGCAGTAGTAGTAGTAGTAGTAGTAAATTAGTTAACTCTAATAAACACTTATTTTATTTGTCGCATTGGGCACAGACATAGACTATCCATTAAAAGTGAACATTAAAAAATATTTTTACAAAGTACAAGTTGCTTTAAAATTTAGAAAAAAGAAATAGGTATGTATTTGTGAGTTAAAATGATTTAAACAGTTAAGATAAACTTTTTGTCTGCCTTTCCTCCAACAGTGACAAAGACAATATGGTTATTAAACACAAAACTTATTACCATCGTTTATAATGAACATTACCAAAACAAGGATTTATACCCACATACAGAGTGTTCATTTAAAACCTCATCACTCGAGTTATCTTCAAAAGAGACAGATTTGAGAAAATCGTCGAAACACGTCAAGATATTTATTAAAGGGAAACATTTTTACAAAATATTGAACAACGCCCCTATAACCTCTTGACCACCCGGAAGAGGAATGATACACAATTTTTAAACTCCTGACGAGTACTTTTAAATTCTAAAATATAGTATAAAGTAAGTTATAAAGTAATTGCCGGGAGCTTTAAAATGATGTATCACTCGATCTTCCATCTCATTTAAAAATTCGCTTTTAAATATTTGTAGTAAATTTTAAACCACCAAGTATATTAATTAACAAAATATCAGATTCCTCTTACAGTTTTTTTGTTTTACTGTCAAATAACGTAGATGTGTTAATAAACATTTACCCTACAAACCCCAAGGCACGATTAATCTAAAAACGCGAAATAACATATATTTATGCTGTTTCTACCGGAATAGAGATTTAAGTATACCCTCAAGTGATTATTTACCTTAGTAGAAGCACTAAAAGAAGTTAAAACATAAAGCGGTGTTAATTACTGCTTCTAACTAACATTAATCATTTTTTAAAAGGTAGGTCTTTAGTATGTAGGATTTGAAATTTAGAACACTTCTTTTTTAACATTAAAATTTTTAAAATTTACGTTCCAGTATAAAAATTTTAAGGAGTATTGTGTACTGTTTGGATGAAAAAAATATATATTTTTATTTATAACATAAAAAACAAAAGATAAAAACACATATAGTGGAAAGAATATAGGGAGTTACAGAATGTTGTTAAAAAAATATAAAAGCAGATTTAACCATTAAAAATATGAAAAAAGGTTTATATTAGCAAGACTTTGCAAATTCCCAGTTCTCCGGATACAGGGTGTTAAAATTATAAAAGAATATGTTTTTTTTATGTAGTTTAAAATGTCCTTTACCCAAATTTGTTTTATTTTAAAAAGGTTATTTATGGCAATAAGGAGGTAATTTATCACTAACTTAATTACGTTTAAAAGGTCAGGGGTCTCAAACGGCAACTAAAGGAATATTTCTAACAAAAAAAAAAAAGGATATGCCACTGACTGTGTAAGAATTATGTTCTTTATTTAGATTAAGCAAATAAAAATACATCTTTTATACTTCCTATATTTTTGTCCTATAATATTTAGTTTAAAAAAATAAATAATTCCATATTTTGGATGATCCAACAAGTATTAAGGAAACTTTTTCTTTAAAAATTAAGGTTATATAATTTTTTATAAACAATTATGTACCAAAAACAATAAATACTTATTTAAATAAGGCTTTAACAATTTTTAATAAATTTCAGATTTTTTTTTAAAAAGGTTAACACTTTGTATCTTAAGAACGAAAAATTTGCGAAATATGAACTTTTCTTTATATTTTTTGATAAAAAAATCTGCCGTTTTTAGGACAGAGTTTAAACAAACCTTAAAAGTGTGTGGTATCTGTAAAACTAATAAAGTTAAGAATAGGTCGCAGGGGGCTGAAAATCACTATTAAAATTCTCTTAAACTGTGCTCATAGCTTCTGAGATATAACAATCACCAAATTTACCCACAATGTATAAAAATAACAAATTTGAAAGTAATAGACAGGGTGTCGGTAACAAATAAAAATATTACATTTAAAAATTTATACCTCCACCCAATGTTTTAACCATTTTGTAATGGTCAAAGAATAAGCTGTATGCAAACCAATATTATTTAAACCAAAATTTGTATATTATTGGTTTTCTGGGAATATAAATTTGTTGAATTTATATTTCCAGAAAACAAATAAGCTACAAAAAAGCCCAAAATATGGCTAAACATTTGCATTTAATATTTTTTTATTATCTGACCTGGTAATAATACCTAAAGGTGTATGTTTTACCAATAAATTTTACAAAACGTATGTCAAAGTTAGGTCATCAGTTATTTTTAATACCAGGTTTCTTACGTTTTACTCAGATAAATAGTAGTTTTCATTGGAAAGTTTTCCACATTTTCGAGGCGTGTCCAAGGGATCAGTTCACGCCTAGCAGCCTTATTAAGAAATTATTTTATGATAAGATTATTATAAAATAATTTCGACCGGAAGCCTTTGAAGCTATGTTTAGGGGTTGCAATCTTATCTATGTAAGTTTTTTTCAAACGGTAATTATTATTTTATACTTAATAACCTATTGATTTTTTTCTTTTAATTTAATCTTGATTTTTATTATAATATTACAAGGTCAGAATAGCCCTTTATAATAAATATAGTTAAAGTTCTATTAAAATATTTAACAAGTATCTTTATTTTGTTTAAAAAGTTTTTGGGTTTAATGTAACTTACTTTCAAATACCTATTAAAAATAAAATAATTTGGGTATAAAGGTTTTTTGTCCATCAAAACATTAAGACAAAATATAACTTTAATTAAGTGTAAAACGTTTTATTAAGTAACCAAACTTGCAAAAAGAGAACGTTGCATTAAACATATCTGAAAAGGATTAACATTTTTGAAAGGATGTTAAATTACCTGTCGATTAAAAAGATATTCTGCTAATGTTAATAATTATGGGAAAATAGTTCTCACAAAATAATTAAGGTTCATTTTAAAAATAAATTTTCCTTTTTCGACAACTTGATGCACTTTGTTTAGGAATTGTGCTCTTTAAATACATTTTAATAACAATATTTATTTGTAGATTTAACTTACCGGTACTACATAGATTTCCCCAAGTAAGGCTATCCGCGCACTGGTATTTTTTTTACCAACATAAAACCAGAAAGTGGCTGATAAATTTGTGTTCCGCGCTCTTGTCTACTAGAGTTTGTTACCATAAATTTTACTGAGACCGCAGTTATTTTGCTTTTATTTAAAAATTAAAAAAAAAAAAACAACCACCAAAAACAGTGTTGGTTTGAATCGCCTTTAAAATAAATAAAGAAGTATTTTTTTGATTTTCGTGATTAAAATGTTGCTAATGCGCGGTATCATATAAAAACAAATACGTTTTATTATCAAATTTTTTAATTTGCTGAAAATAAATTGCAAGTGCATATTGTACAGAGTGAGTCAGAAGTCTAACAAACCTCATTTACTTCTTATCTAAAAACTTTTAAATTTCTTTTTCGTGGGAACACGGAAAAAATCGAAAGGCGTTGTGTGCTATAAGAGTGTAGCGCAAAAATTGTGTTAGATATGTTTATTATTAACGGTTCAAGTATAATTTTTGTCAATAATTTTCTGTCATAAAAATCAACAAGTCTTTTTGTTTTGTAAGTGAATAATAGTAGCTAACAACAGTAACCAAATATGAACCTTGACTACATTATAATAGTATTTAAACCGGTAACATGAAATTCTGCCACAAAAGTTTTAAATACTACTGCACATTGTTTGCTACAAAAACGGAACGAGTTTTACTACTACGTGTACCTGGAGCCTATAGCGCTACACATTGAAACTGTGTAGGTAACAATTGCATGAATATTTGCTAGTAAATACTAAGTCATATACTTTATATTTTAAAATTATTTTAATTCATACAGGGCTGATTGTAACAGCGAAACGGTTTATGTTTATTCAAATAGATAGATGACATATTACTTAAAGATAAAAAAAAACTTATTAGGAGCTTTAAAGTGATGATTAAATTGTTTAAATTGACCCGGTAAAAAATTAAAGGGCGGAGGGGGCAACATTAAAGACATGCACTACACACAAATGATTTATTAAATTCTACTATATATGTACTTGTTGCACTAAACAACTCTACCGCAAATTTACGCGAATATCTTGAAAACGGTTTCTCAGAGCAATTTTTTTGTGTGAAAAAGGTATAAAAATATTGCGACATTTTAAAGTCTCTTCAAGTTACAAATGCGTAGGGTATATACAAATTCATGCAGTGTGGACGTGTACGCAGAAAGAGGCAGGGTGCACTAAGGAATTCCATTGGTTTAAAGCAAATATACTTTTTTAAATTATGTTGTGATTTTTTTTTCTACTTCCACATCTAAGTCGTAGTCGTACCTTCGTATCCAGTGGAGCGATTCTAGGAATTTGACATAATAATTTTTAAATATTTTTAGCAATTTTATTCCACTATTTTTAAATCGGTACTACAATGCCGGCCCTGCATGGCGGTTTACAATTATTTTTTATTGCCTTTCAAAAATTAGATCTACATAATTCACAAAACAATGCGTTTATTACTGTTTACACTTTTCAAATATGAAACTTGGATTGAGTATAATAGAGAAATCCAAGGAAGTGTAAAATAGTTTATATCAAAAAACCGTCAAAACCAAGTTTTTTTACAATATTTAAAACATATCAAAAATTGTGAAAATAATTTTAAAATATTTTTTGACACCCGGTATCTTTTTTATTATCAACTTTTGGATATACAGGGTGATCATTTTAAAGTCGGCACTATTGCTAACTTCCTTTTCATTGGAAATACAAAGTCAGTTAAATTAGCGTAGTAGCATTTTTTCTGCTGACTAACGTCCTGGAAGCAGAAAAACAATTACCTTTTAAAAGTATACATTTTTAAATAAAACACCCTATACATTATATCACCATTCGAAAGATCTATCAAAGAGAATTAAAAAGTCATTATGTGTTGTATCCAATTTTTTATAGTTTTGGAAATATGGCCATCCTCAGGAATTTCATAGTAAACTTTCATTTTTAAAATAGAACCTCTGTATATTGCATAACCATTAAATAGATATTTTAACGAGCTTTAAAAAAATACCACTTGGCCCACCTGATATGTCTATCTTTTATAGCTTTGAAAATATGTCCATTTAAATCTAAAAAATAGTACAATATAATCTTTATTTTATCTTCGACACTAAACTTAGTGCACAAGAATAAATATATTAACCAGAAGGATATCTCGAAGGCGGCTTCTTTGATGTCTCCTAGCGCGTCTCATGACCTCGAACTGCATATTTTGCAGGCGTTTCATGAGCGTACCTAAGAAATTAACATGTTTAGGCGCCTATCTCTTAAAATATATTTTAATATTATTATAATGCATTTTATAACATCTATGCAATCAAATAAAACAGATGCTTTAATAATATGTCGTATTGAGATATATTAATAATTATTATGAAATGTGTCTATTTATTTTCGCATATGACAATTTTTTATTTTTCATATTTTTGAAGTTTCTATTTATCCATTTGAGGGTATGGAATAGTCTAACTGTAACAAACCATTTAATTAAATATCTAATTGGAAATTGTTCACAAGGATGTAAAAAAACTATTTTTAAACGGTTTTACTTGACCTGTTTGTTATTTATTTGTATTTTTTTGGGTCAAATCTAGTAATTGAAATTTGACCCCCTTCCTGACGACCGATCAATCTGAAATTTGGTACACTTCCTTAGTCTTGATGACAATACAATATAACATATTCTTTATGATTGTAAATCCAACATGGCCGCCGATACAAAATAGCGGATTACATATTACTTTACTACAACCTCAATATGGGTATCAAATTAAAAGGGCTTTATTGGTAGAATAGAACCCACTATGAAAAAAATAAAATCTAAGATGGCCGCCGCCACAAAATGGCGGATTATATATTTTTTTCTCACAACTACCTCAATATGGGTATCAAATGAAAGGGTTTGGTTGGTAGAATAGAGCTCACTATAAAAAAAAATCAAGATGGCCGCCGCCACAAAATGGCGGATTACATTTTTTTTCACAAATACCTCAATATGGGTATCAAATGGAAGGGCTTGATTGGTAGAATAGAACCCACTATAAAAAAATTAAAATCCAAATGGCCGCCGCCACAATGGCCGCCGCCACAAAATGGCGGATTACATATTTTTCTCACAACTACCTCAATATGGGTATCAAATGAAAGGGCTTGGTTGGTAGAATAGAGCTCACTATAAAAAAATAAAATTCAAGATGGACGCTGCTGCAAAATGGCGAATTACATATTTTCCACAACTACTTCAATATAGAATCGTTGGTTAGTTCTGGTTAGTTATAGTAAGGCGAACTCAATAGAATGAGAAGTATCAACTAACAACAAAACTAAAAACTTGAAAATAAATTATGTAAAAAAACTTTTTATGTTAAACGGTTTTATTGTACTAAAAGCTAAAAAATAATTCGGTAAGTCCTAGCTACCAGATCGCACCAATCTTCTCATCAATCTGGGGTATTGATCAGACAAATAATAAAATCGTTGGGCAATTGACATTTCTATCATAATATTTACTCTGGATACGCTTCAGTTTTTTAAAATATGTATTGTATAATTTACACAAGTGTCTATTTATTTTTCCATATGACAATTTTTCTATTTTTAACATTTTTGAAATTCTTGTTTATACATTTGAGTGTATGGAATAATCTAACTCTACCAAATAATTTAATTAAATAATTAATTGGAAAATTTTCACAAGGATGTAAAAAACTAGTATTTTTGCAGATATTTTCAAACTTTTGAATTAATTTTTTTGTATTACAATACTTTCAAAATTTATTTGAAATAAAGTTTCTAATAATGAAATAAACTTTACGAAGTCATTGTGAGGCATATTCAAATTTCCAAATACGTCTAAATTAGCATTTTTATATGCTTTATGGTAACAAAACAAAGTCGTTTCATCTAGATCTTGATATGCCTTTGAATATGCCTCACAAATTTCGCAAGAATGTACAGCTAAACATTTTTTAATTAGATATCCAGCAAAATATCTTACGAAATTAGTTTCTAGCAGTGTATCTTTTTGGTAACTTGTGTCAATAATAATTGGTATATCCGCTCTTTCTGACACTGTTGGAGGTTTAATAATAGGAAAATTATCATTCTGTTTAATTACATCGGATACTCTTAGAAGCAAATTATTCATATCATTTTCACAGTTTTCTGTGCCAGAGTTAAGCAATCTGACACACAAAACTTTTCTAAAACTTGTTTGGAATTGTCTTGCAGTTGGATTGACGCAATTTGTATTTTGCTGTCTTATAATGCCATGATAGGTAATTTATTACACAATTCACAGAAAAATCACTAAACAGAATATTATAGTCCAGAAAAATAAAACGTATCGCAATAAACTATATAAAATACATTGACCGTTACCGAGTCGTTGCTTCGCCTTTCACTACTGCACTGGCAATTTCGGTTTAGAATTTCGGTTTAGTAGCCCTCGAAGGTCACAGCCTGCGCCGCTCAAGGTAAAAGAGATATCCTTCTGGTTAATATATTTATTCTTGTGCTTAGTGCTTATAGCTTGGAGCTGTAGAGATAATAAAAGTTAACATAATTTTTAGATTTGGATGGCCATATTTTCAAAACTATAGGAGATGTAGCATTTTTTTAAAGCTCTTTAACATATGTCTGTAATGGTGATGCAATATACGGGATGTTAATTTCAAAATGCCAGTTTACTAATAAATTCCTGAGAATGGCCATATTTCCAAAACCATTAAAAATTGGATAAAACACATAAAAAAATTTTTTAACTCTTTGATAGATCTTTTAAATGGTGATATGATATACAGGGAGTTCCATTTAAAAAAGTACATTTTTTTAAATAGCACGAAAACGTCATGTTTAATTGTTTTTCTTGATAATATGGTATAAGGGGTCTGTGGTTTTTCTTTGTACCATTAATTCACGAACACCCTGTATACAAATAAATTTGTCAACAACTTTAACCTGTAATATTTATCGACCATCTGTAGAGAACTAGATAATATTCTGAATGCATCTGGTCGTTTAATCTGATTTACAAAACAGGAAATTCTACAAATTCATAATTTTTCACTTTCAGTCTAACAAACCGAGAAATGTACCAGACACGCCTTGATTATAGCATTAAAAATGTTATTGTATCTTGTACGCAGAAGAGAGCATTAACTTTTTATACAAGGTGGTTCTAAAATATTTTTTCACAAAATGGAAGCATTTTGTGAAAAATGCTTCCATTTTGGCCCCCCTTTCTGATATATTATTTTTAATCAGCAAATATGTAACAAAAATATTAAATACCTATTTTAATAAGGTTTATATCCAGTATAACGGTTTTTACTAAAATAAGTGTTTTTAAAATTGTTTGTTTTTTTTTAATTTTAACACCCTGTATCTCAAAACGTTTAGGACATATATTTATATGAACTTTTTTCCTAAAATAAGGAATCATACATTGTATTAAATTACACCCCGTATAAAAGTTTAAGTTTATTAAAATATTTATAAATGCCTTTATTTTGGGGTAAAGCCAAATATAATTTTAGTTAAATTTATATTTTTAGAAAACAAACAAACTATAAAAATTAATTTGTAAATGTCATTCACAAAAATTATATATAATAGAAATATTTTATCTCCATATGATAATATACCCATGTAAGTTTTAATGGGGTAAATATTAGCTCATCTGTACATATTACAGAAAAAATGTAAGATAACTTTATGAAGAGACCAATTAACAAACCCTCAAGCCAAGTTTTAAAAAGTTTAATTAGCGAATCTTGAATTATTCAATTAAACGTAATTCAAAATGACCAAATTTTTTAAACTTGGCACGAGGTTTGTCAGATTTATTTCTTTAAAATAATTATTTTAATATTTTTTTGTTAATTGTACAGTGGGCCAATAATTAACCCCCTTTAAATTGACATGGGATTTCCCATGTTCCGCTAGGGACGCACCACCCGGTATACAATAAAACAGCAAAGAAAATAGTTGTTATAAAACCTATTTATTTCTTATAGTAAATGTAATAAATTAAAATATAACTAAAAAACTAAAACCTCGTTAATAATAAAAAAATTAAATAAACGTTTGTAAGATAAAAAAACAAGGACAATTAATATCAATATAAAATTACCAATTTGTTACTTTAAAAAATTTGGGTAAGTGTAGCACATTCCTAAATATAAATTACTCATATTAATATTTTTTTCTCACCGAATATATTTTATTAACTTTAAACAAAACTTGATGATATTGATGATATTATGTGTGCTCGAATTACATTCACTTTATTTTTGTTGCCCAACATAAAATATTCGTATTTTTTACCGATCCTTTTAAATCTGGTCAGTTACAAATACATATTCATGAATTGCTTCACCATTAGTTAGTCGATAAATTAAAATGATTTTATATAATAAATTATAAACCTTAATTTATTTAAATGTAACACATTTTTTATTTGTCATCTGGTAGGATCAGATAAGTTTTATTAAATTTAAAAATATAATGTACGTATTGAATCCATTGAGTTTTTTTTTGTGTATGCATTTGTTAATTATTTTTAATTTACATTATAACAAATAGAAAAATATAGTACTACCGGACCGGTGTAAATACACTTAAATTTCAATAAAGACATTGAAAGATTGTAAGAGGTTGTAAATTGGGTACAGGCCAACCTACAATGAAAGAGACCGTTTTGGACCGGTCCCTGGGTATACCGAGCTGACTCTCTATAACCTTATTAAATTCTTAGTCCCTAAGCCAGTAATGAAATAAACATTATAATAAGATCACTAATTAAACCTTTTAAGGGGCTTTCTAAAGCGCCGCTTACACCCAGTCTGTAAATGTCAAATGTTTTTGTCGGACAACTTACATCTAATTTTTAAATTTCTGCCCAAAATGGTAAGGGTTTCAGTCATGAAACTATAAGGTTTAAACACATGTTTCGGGTATCAAACTAGGTTTCGTGACTCAAACCCTAACGATTTTTGTCCCAATGTGAAAAAATTGCATGGAATATATTGTGGTAAACTTGTCCGGCAAAGAAGTAAGGTCTTCGCCAAGTCTGACAAACGAAACATTTGACATTGACAGGCTGGGTTATACCTCTGCTTCCATATATGGTGGTATAAAAATTTGTGGTAGACTAGTGATAAGAAATCCCCTAAAAGGTTTTAAAAGTATTTATGGCGAGCGTGGTGCAGGGATTAACGCGCCAGCCTTTCACCGCAGTGATCCGGGCTTGAATCTCGGAATAGGACATCGGATTTTTAATTGCTCGTCACCTCACAGTTGGCAATGGCAAACCAATGTGTAGTTTTCTGCCATACCCTATAGGTAGTAGTTATTAAAAAAATAACGTCTGTGGTTGCACTACAGCGTTGTCTTAAAATGCAAAAACTGCATGTTTCAGTGCTTGGATAACGTTGACGGAACACGCCAAAAAAATTGGGATAAACATTCAGTAACCCGGCACTCACGGTTGTAAGATGTCAGAAAGATACAAAAATGTATTCTTAATAAGAAGGCCATTTTATTACTGACCCAAGAACTACCAATGAACTGACCAATCACACAAAAAATATTTTGAAAACACCCCAAAATTAAATTTAAAAAAATAAGTTATAAATTAAATAATTTAAATTTAAAGAATTTAAGAATATAATTTTTTTTTATTTCCTTATTTTTTTTAGACAATCTGCAAGTTTATATTGGTCAAGAGGAATAAACAGGGAGAGCTTGCTATACCTCAGGACCGAAGCAGCCCCTTGTTTTAGAGGTTGGCGTGTACCCAATTAATAACAAATAAATAAATGCATCTACCCAAATAATTTAGAATATTCCTTAATATATTAAAAAAATGTTTTTAATAGATCAAAAGCTATAATAAAGTAACTACTATTAATTTCTTTCTCTTTTCCCTATATCAATTATCTGCGAAGCAACAAATCTTGGAAGATAAAATTATTTATATTATTTGACACCTAACTTAAATTTATTACTACATTCGTTATCAGAGAAATCCAAAATTTGAGTGTTTATGCTTTTAAAACATATTTAGTTAAAGTAAGTAATATATGATTAAAGGTAATTAATTACTAATTTTCATTTACCTAAAAGTAATATAGGTATTTTATAGTTTATTTGTTTTCTAGGAGTTTAAATTTAAACAAAGTATATTTGCCTCTTCTTCAGAATAAAGAGTTTAATTACACATTCTAAGAAAATTAAACTTACTATAAACTATAAAGAACTATTCTGTCTTTGCATAATATAATACAAGTTAAGAAATCTTTAAAAGAAATAAATTAATACAATATTTAGTATAAAATAATTGTTTTAATTTAGGACATATAAAAAATTTACTTACTATATAGAAAAGAATTGCAAATTTTCGGTCGAATATTTTTTATTATAATCCAATAATGTAAAATCTTAACAAGACTGCCAAATCCACAACTAAGTTTAGTGGTCGCGTCTCAAAAATGTGGTAAACAGTAATCTTTTAATAAAAAGTTTGCCACATTTTTGAGACGCGACTATAGGCTCAGTTCTCGGTCTGACAGTCTCGTTAAGATTTAATTTTATTGGATTATGATAAAATAATTTCGATCAGAAGCCTATGAACCTTAACTTTTATATTATGCATGGACAGAATAGTTATCGTAGTATATAAAAAGGATAATTTTCTTTAAATGTTTATTAAATCTCTTTATTCTGGAAAAAAGCCAAGTATTATTTTATTTAAAAGTAATAAAGTTTGTGGTGTGCGATCCTTTAAATCAAACGCTTTTGTTCCAAAGAGGAAAATGTCTTTGGTTGTCAATGTCAATATTTAAAATCTAAAATTGAGTTTCTTTTTAAATTACTTTCATTGTAATTTTAAATTTACAAAATATTGCACATAAAACTCTGTTCTTACATAAGTGTAAAAAAATTTAGCCGAGGATACAGAACTTTTAGGTGAGCACTTTTCACTCTTTATTAGAAAATCGAATGCTTGTCGAGTTACTATTTTCACTCCAAATTTAATACTCGAACGCTTAAAATCCACTTAGGTACTTATGGAGTGCAATCCCGAACGCAACTAATGATAGAGGAAAGTGGGGCAGAATATTTCGGAAAAATTTAAAAGCACTTTTCATGCTCTCAAAATTATAAAAAGCATTTTGTCAGATTGAGTCTATTCTTATTATTTATATTTTGTCACTCACTTTTAAATATACCAAGAAGAATAGGAAAAAACATTCTGTATAAAATTTTCATACTTTTTATCTATTACTTTTAAGCATAAAAAGAAACAAATAAACATTTAAATTATAATTTCTAACTTTTAATTGGCATGAAAGAAAATGTATTTAAAAAACAGAAAAAAATTGCTAATTAAAAACATTTACCTATATTTTATTTTTTAAATTAACCACCTTTAGATGCTAAGTAATGCCACTCTTTTTCATTTTTTGTTTGTTTAATAAGTGACAAATCTCACTCTTAGGCTAAGAAAACAAAATCACTTCACCCTAATGTTGATTTTAACCAAGGTAGAAGTTTTGTCAGTAGAAAACAGAAGATTGCTATGTCATTTTGTCAGTGTAAAAGAATCTAGTAAAATAGTCTGTAAAAAGTTAGTGCGTAGTAGACTTGTGTTTGTTTTAACGCACTATGAAAAATAAATATTTTTAATTTATAAATGTATTATTGACATAAATTTTATTATTAATATTTAATAATAACTTTTATTTTTAAGTTAGAGAATGTTAACTAAAGAATTAATTAAAACTGTAATAAAAACAAAATAATAATAAGAAAGTAAAGACTTAAAAGAGAAAAAAAGAAACAAATAAACATCACAATTTTAATTTATAACTTCAAATTGGCATAAAAGATGTTTTTAAATGTTAAGAAACAAAACAAAAATGCCAGTTAAAAATGTTTACTTATATTTCATTATTAAAGTTATTATTAATAAGTGGCAAATCTCCCTCGGACTAAGAAAAACATAAAAAACTATTTTTCTTCACCCTAATAATGATTTTTTCAAAGTAGGCGCAGGTGGCAGATTTGTCAGTAGAAAACAGAAGATTACTATGACATTTGGCAGTGTAAAAGAATCTTGTAAAATTGTCTGTAAAGAAGTTAGTAGGTAGTGCACAGTGTGTTTCAACGCACTATAAAAAATACCTATTTATTTTTAATTTATAAATGTATTATTAACATAAATAATGTATTTACTTATAACCTTTATTTTAAAGTTAGAAAATGTTTACTAGAGAATAAATTAAAACTGTAATCAAAACAAAATACCAATAAGAAAGTAGAAAACTTAAAAGAGAAAGAATAAAAATATCAAGTACTATTTGTTCATTTGTTGATTTAGAGTGCTTTAATGTTCGGTCAAAAACTAAGTGAAAGGAGTGAGTGTATATCCTGCGTTAAAATAACCTGGTAAATGACCAGCATGAACAAAAAAAATAGAATTAAACAATCCATACATTCTATTGCTTGTCAGTCCTTTTACTTGATTATTTATTGATAGTTAAAATAATAATAAAAACGATCTTAATTATAATTTCCCAATATTAAAAATATTAGTTTTTTTAAATTTAATTTAAACATAATTAAAAAGAAAGGATTAAAATTTTTAAATAAAAAATATTTGCAGATACAGATACCTTAAAAATAAATTGTTAATTTTTTTAATTTATGATTTTTATAAAAGGGTTAATTTAAATAAAAAAAGAGAAGTTGATTAGGTAATATGTTTTGATTTACAAAACAATATACCGTTATTTTAGTAGGGCATGCTTAAATTTGTAACTTAGAATGGTAATATTTTGTGCTTTTTAAAAATTATTAAAAAATTAAACTAAGAGAATTATATATTAGGTTTGATAATGGTAATCCTGTACTTAAAAAACGTGCACTTTTAACTTAAAATATTTTAAAAACACAGACTCTCAACTTTGGGCTTATGTAATTATTTTTAAGATATTACTAAATGTTTTAAATATGAATTAAATGCCTTATTTTATATCGATAATAATAAAATAAAAAACAAAACAAAAAATAACATTTTATTAACAAAAGATACAAAAGTATATTTATTACCATATAAATATAAATACTACTACAGGTCCATTTCAGTTAAAGCAGTATTTAGCAGTGCAGTCAAAGGGTTGAATAATGGCACTGGCTAAACAGCCGTCGGCGGCATTGTTTAATTAAAGGATGAAAACCGCCGTCAGGTGGTTTTATTTATTAACGTACGTAAAAGCCGCCGAAAATCTAAATAAATTTGTTATTATTGGTGGTTTTTACCTACTTATTAGTAGATGCCGTTGTCCGGCGGTTCTGCATATAAAAACTAATAAAAACCGCCAAATAATCAAGTCAACCTTGATACTTATGTATTTTGTTGTGCCGTAAGTGTTTAGTCTACTTGTGATTTTATTAATAAATAATATACTTTTTATTGATCAATAAACAAAAATAAAACTGGTAGACAGGTTTGACACCATAACTTTTTCCTTTTCCTGCAGATTTAAAGTTTATTCCACTCTAAATTCATGCATACTTTAATTGGTGATAGTTTAGTTTTGGTTTGATGAGGCAATCAGTTTTTTTCTTTTCGTTAAAATATTCCTGGCTTGTCTTTTTAAAAAGATACATTTTTCTTTTAAATACCCATTCACAGCTTCGACTAGACTTCGCAGGTGTCAAACGTGTCTCCCAGTTTTATTTTTGTTTATTGATCAATAAAAATATAATATAAAATAAATAATAATAAAACCACAAGAAAACTAGACGCTTATAGCACAGCAAAATAAATAATTATTAAAGTTATTCGGCGATTTTTATCTACTGACAAAATAAGTAAAAACTTCCGGTAATAGCAAATTATTTATATTTTCGGCGGCTTTAATATACGTAAATGGATAAAACCACCGGACGGCCGGCGGTTTTTTCTGTAATGAAGCAAAACTGCCGGCGGTCGTTTAGCCAGTGCCTTAAATCAGCGTTTCTTAACCTTTTTTTAGTCCTTGGCCCCTAGAACATCAAACACAATTTCAAGGACCCCTTAATTAAAGAACACCATTAAATTGGGACAAATTATTGGAGTAATTACGGGTGCGTGCTTGATCGCTGACATTTATTAAATAATTTAAACGTCCATAGATAAGGACCAGGGGTCTGGGGACCACAGGTTAAAAACCACTGTCTTAAATAATAGTTACGAAAAGCTTAATAATCTCTGTCATCTGGTTGTTGTAAATTATTAAGGGTCAGTAGCTCTTATAAAGATTATTTTTTAAAGAACCGAAGAATGATATTACTAGCCTGATGCTCTGCTTAATACTACTCTAAAAAAATGTTTGTATCAGTGGTGAAAAACTATTTACAAAATAAATCACAGAATAATCATGTACTATCTACTATTTTCAGTAAAAACTTATAAAAATTATACTAAAAATAAATTCATATTATCCCAAAATTCTTTCAGCATATGCCTTAAAAAACATTAATTTTTAAAACATATGACCAAACTTACAAGAAAACTGTCCCAGGTTTCCCCGCCGATTTTAATAAAACTGCAATAAATTGTAGTACATCAAAAAATAGGAGACAAAAAAATCGGCCATTAAACATTTTTGAGAGGTGAAATGCACCTCTGAAATTTAACCTCAAAATTGTTTGTTTAATTATCTTGAAAATAAATTGAGAAAACTTTAAGAATCAAAAATATAATTTTCTTTATTAAAAACTCTATCAGTCTTTATTCATTTTTTTTATTTAAAAAAAAAACATTCTTTCTTTGATTTTAGGAGTGCATTCCATTCCTTAAAATTGTTTATTGGCCGATTTTAAAAAAAAAGGTCTCCTATTTTTTGATGTAGGTACTGCAACATATTGCAATTTTATTAAAATCGGCCAGGGACACCTGTTATAGTTTTCTTGTTAGAACAGATTATTGATAGCTTATTTAGGAGTTTGGTCTATGGAAATATAGATTCTTTTTTGTTTAATAAATGCTTTTAAAATATACCTAAACTGATAGTTTTCTTGTTTTTTAAAATAAATATTTATTATATTTTAGCTTATTTAACATAAATTTTATTAAAAATAAAATAACTGAAAATTAGCCCAATATAAATTGAGAACAATATTGTTTTTGAATACTTTAAATAACAGTGTTTGTAACATACATTACGCCGTGTTTTCCACTACTCGCTTAACAAAAACTTATTCTTTAAACATAACATGAGGTCTTGTGAAAACATATTTCTTTAATATTAATGGGATCTGCTGATAATATGCAGGTTATCCGACATACTTACCAAACCTGAGGGCAACAGTCTAATTTTCTTAACCATTAATAAATATCAATGTAGGAATTTACATTTTACCACTTCCACTTGGCGAAGTTTGCGTTATTTCTCCATCTTTTACCTCAATACTGGGCACAAACTTTCCAATATTTGCCCTTGGCTTGTGATTCTGGTAATACTTTGTACTAGGACCCATTATGTCTTTTTGGCTATTTTGATCGTTTCCCAAATTTAATGGTTTCAAAAGGAGAACCAAAATGAGCACCTAATTGTGCTTTAATCTTTTCTTGTTGCTCAGGAGGAAAGAGTTCTAGACCAGTTATTATGGCTGGAGCTGTTCGAGATCCACTAGTAAGCCCACCAGACATCAGAAAATGTTGAGCTGCTTGCTGAGCAAGCTGAGAAATGTCAGTAAGTTGTTGTGGTTTTTGATAGTCAGGCTGCTTTTGATCAGCTTGCTGAATTTGAGGGCGCTCATGTTGAATTTGTTGTTCATCATTATATTGTGATTGCTCAGGCTGATACTGGATGTGCTGTTGTGCAGATTGGTATTGTAAGGCTCTTCCTTCAGGTAAATTTTTAAGAGGTAAATGATGGGGTACAACATGATGTTGTGAAACTAATGCTTGGGGTGTAGGTAAAGCTTCATGTTGATAAAATTTAGTCTGTTGTGCTTGCACTGTAGTCTCAGAGGGTTGATACTGAGTCACTTGTGCTTGAGCTGTAGGTGCAGAAGGTTGGTAATGGGATACTTGGGCTTGGGCGGTAGGTGTAGAAGGTTGAAACTGAGCAATTTCTTGTTGAGGTTTGTAGTGGGTGTATTGGTTAACGTATTGTGATTGAGATACTGCTGGGATAACAAAAGATTGTTGAGGTTGTTGGTAGTTTCTTATTGGGAAATACTGAAAACTATAAATAAAAATTATTAATTTAACCATGCTTTACGTACTTTTTACTTAAATAGTAAGAAAAAGTAGCTACATAGAATCGGTTTTGATTTTAAGTTTGGCTTTAGAAATCACCCTACCCGTCAAAAACACAGATTGTCACAGGGAACTAGATTTATTTGATTGTTTTTCCTATTTGAATTAATAGTTATTTGACTTACTTTTTCTTTTTAAAGCCAATATATTAAACAAAAAATTTTATTTTAATTTTGTTTAATATCAAAAGTTAGTCACAATAAAATAAATACCTATGTTTTAAAAATCTAAACAATCTTTTTGGAAACCAATTTACTTTCCTCATAGCCAAAAATATAAGGGAATTAGATAAATCAGATAAAATAACTTTCAGAAAAGAGATAAATAGTATTATTCGTAACTAAATATTTATGCGACAAGAACTAACTTTCATAACAGCTGAAAAAATGTAAATGCGGAGCAACTTCCTACTAATTTGCACATTTACTATCGAAGGAGAAATGCAACAAGAAAATTACTTAAACGTTTAATGAAAGAAAGACGTCGCCGTTAAACTATTTTATTGTATGAATAAAATTGTTGGGTTTTGCGCGGTAATATATAATTGTTTGAGGCACGCGACCGTAACATTGAATTATACAAGGTGTGCAAGCTAAGATTAGTTTTGGTTTATAAGATTTTTAAATGAATAGAAAAGTTTTTTAAAATTTAGTACAAATATTTTGGGAACAAATCTTTGGAGGTCAAAAAAACTTTCTTCCTATACATAACATATGTCTAAACATACACACCCTCATAGCAACAGACAGAGTAAGTTATGCCCCTCCTCTACAAATAAAATAAATATAAATATTACTAACAAAAGTCGTCAAAGCTCTTTACACTATGTTTGTGCTGCTGTTGTTTAGTTTAAAAAAATAGAGAACACCTTAAATGTTGGTTTTTTTAGTGTTTATTTTTCCAAATCCCTCCCTACCCCTAAATTAGGTTTTTTGAGACAAACAATAAACACAACTCATGAAGTAACAGCAAATTGTCATAAGATTTAATGCGAATAGAGGCTACAATTTCTCTATATTGGATTTTTTAACAAACCCTACAATGGTTCTTAATGGAAGAGGTCCATTTTAGGGTACATTATGGAAAATGAGTCTATCTTTGCCCTGAAAGATACAATATGGAGATATTTCTGGCGAATTTTAAAACATGCTATATGTTATTTATTTTAAAGCTTTCGCAATATTATGACTTCAAAACAACTTTTACACAGATTTAAGCTGTTTTATTGTCTTCTTAATTGGACTTGGTTAATATCTAGTATTTGGTAAAAGCATCAGCAAAATATATATTGTGATTGTGATTTAATAATCACAGTCCAAGGAGCAAAACTATCATGTATCGCTTTGAACCTCCAAAAAAATGTTTTCATCTTTCTTCAATATAAAAAGTCAATTTTTATCAAGCTTTCAAATTGGGTTCGAAACGTCGTCAAACAAATATTTTTTTGTCGTGTTTATTTCATCTTTCTTGTTTTTTTTATAAATTTAAAATCCCTAAAAGCCAAAGTAATTAGCAAAGGGTGTAATGTTGGGCTTACGGGTGGCCTTAACTTTGGACTTTAATTTTCAATTGCTAGGATAAAATTGGCACTGCCACATAGAACACATGGATGAACAAAAAACCAAAATTTATAATTTTGCACTTAGATCACTTAGCTCTTAGCTCTGTCACTCTTCAATGAAATTTAATTTTATCCAATCCACTCAACATTACTTTTAGAAAATAAAATATATTTTTTTATATTTTATAAAAACTTTTTTCTTACCGTGGTGAGTTTCCATGAAAATACTGCAATATTTGTTGTGCTACGTTTCCCTGTTGAAGCATACTTGCGGGAATATAGGCAGGCTGAGCAATTATGACCATTGCAACTTGAGTAGGCTGATTTTGTTTCACTAGCGGCTAAAATTATAAAATATTCTTTGGTTGAAGAGTTTCTTTAGGCAAAAAAAAATTCTAAATTATCTATTTATCCTGTCAACTAAAATAATATTACTATCCCAATTACCTTGGGTTATTTTAATTGTAATTATAATAATAATAATACAGTAGGGACGCAAAGTCCTTTCTCTCCTTTCCTAATGTTAAACCGTTTGGTATATTGTCATAAATTTTACAATAGCCATATTATTTTAAAAAATTATTACTTTTACTTCCATCACTTCTATCAGTTGCAAGTAATTATGATCACGTGACATACAATTTTAATAATTATTAAATTATTCAGAATGAAGCTAGCCAAATAAGTTTAAAAATAATGTTATTACATTTCCATTTATTCCTTTATGGATAGCCAGCATCTTATGATAAATCTCCATAAGATGCGTGCGATCAGCCAAGAATTTACAACCAATAATACAGAATATACAACTGATAAAGCTTTCGGCAAACAGCGAGCGTGACGTGACGTTAGCGGGACATGCGCATTTTTGACTGATAGGCAAGAATTTAATGTATTACGTGTTAAAATGCGTCGATGCCGCGCTACTGTTTCGTCGCGCTCGCTATTAACCAGAAGCTTAATACATGACATGTTACTACTTTAAATGTCAAAGTGACAGATAGGCGCACATACTTTTTTACCCATTAGATGGTATTATTGACTGTTGCTGTCATACATGCTTTTTAAAATCTGCCTTTAGGGTGGATAGTCTTTCCAAAAAGAGTAATCAGTTTAAATTTGAACTATAAATCATGAGCCATTTGAGGCAACTTCGAGATAAGAAAATTTTTTGCCAATAATTCGGTCTATGCTGGTTTGTAAAATTCTAGTTTGGGCACCTAATAAAATTTTTACCTTTTTTAAAACCTTGTTTTTTGGTTTGGTCACCTCAATAAAAATTTATAATTATTTCTTCTTGTTTGATACCCTAAAGGTGGGAATATAATTCTTAAGTGGATTTATAAAGTGTGTATTAGTCTTAGGGTCTTAGGTATAATAAAAGGAATCAATAATAAAAATATCCAACTAACCAGAACTAACCATGACCTCCACCTATATTTTGTAAAAATAACAGAACTTTTGTAATGCAATAAGACTGTCACTGATTAAAGAGTCTTTACACATGGGTTTTGTTAAAATTCGCATTTGGCCAATGCGCAGTACACCGCTCGTGTAAATAATCTGTCTATATTATTAAATTATATGCACACCTTTAGGGTACCGAACAAGAATAAATAATAATTATGCATTTTAAGAAGTTCCCAAACAAAGAAAACTGTGTTTTTGTTTGGGAACTATTTGTTAGAGCACCACTGATCTTAATGGATTGTCAATGTTATTACCTGCGCGAAACAAAAGTTACATTTCATAGGCAAAAAAACGGGTTTGTGCGCAAACAAATCAAGGAGTAAACGCGCCTGGCGCCAAACAGACTATCCGCATTATCGGAAAGAATTTGTCGACGGCGTCCTGATTTTCTGTTCGGAGTACGGTAGCTTATGAGCGTCACGGTCGGACCGCGGACGGAGGATACTAAGTTCCGGTGTTTTTATTTTGCTACGGCTTTTAAGTGCGCATGTTCGTCCACCCGTCCATTTATTTACTGCGCGAGGTCGTAAAGTCCGCAAAATGCTTCATGTTCCTGCTGATCTAAATGTAGGGATATCTATGTTGTGCACTTAATAAAATTTTACCTGATCTGACCCTTTTTGTTCTGGTTTGGTTACTTGGACAATTCATTCTAAGTTTACACCAGCGCTGTAATGCGGCCAATGTGACTAAACCAGAAAAAACGTCAGTTAAGGTAAAATTTTATTAGGTGCGCAAACGTAAGTTTCAAACCAGCCTTAAGCTAAGAAAACACCAATAATTTTAATGCAGATTTTAGCAAGTATGACGGCAATCATAATTTTACCTCTGGCTGATGGTTGTATGGTATTGCTTGATGCAGGTGCTGAGTTCTAGGTTGTTGATATCTTTGTTGATAAACAACTTGTTCTGGTTGATATTTATCTCCATAATGCGTTATTTGTTGATAACTTAATAACTCCGGTTTCTGTTGTGAATTAATAGCATTGGCTGTATTATACATCTGTTTTGATTGTTCATCTTTAGAGCCAGCTTCTGATTTGACCCAATTAGTGCAAAGGGACAAAATAATCTAAAAATATTTAAACAAAATAATATTTTAATTTTTTTATTTTGGAAATAAAAAAATAGCATTTTGTACGCAGTTTACTGATGCGCAAATTGTTAAATGTAGGTATATTTTATTCGATTGAGCAATTAAAAAATAGAGTTTTTTGATGCGTTAATTTTGATTTTTATATCTTGCTAATTTTTCACAAAAAAAAGTTTTGTTTAGACACCAGAACAACACAAAAAACATAGGAAATATCCAGGGTGTTCAGTAACACTACCGATAAACTTTAAATAGGAAAAAAAACATATGAACAAATGTCCTAACGTCTAAACATCTTAGTTCTTAAACCACAGGGTGTTAAAATTTAAAAAACTTTTATATCAATTCAGATATTTTTAAATAATTTATTGAGCGCTAGTTTAAAACAAATTTGATGTATTGTCTGTTGTTTTTTTGTATTTTTATTTAATGAACGTTTTTTCGTAAAATAGAAACCATTTCTTGGCATGGTCAAATCCCTATCGAATTAATAAATGAATAACAAAAATTAGTTTTTAGTGTAGGATTTGATCTTATATCGATAAGAAATTACCATGACGAGAAATGGTTTCTATTTATTTACACGAAAACCGCACATCAAATAATAAAAAAAGATCAATTTTACCTATTTTAAACTACATAAAAATTTAAAAAAAAAAAATATTTTAAAATATGCTGTGGCATATCATTTTTTTTTCTAAAAATATTTATCTAAAACCACTAATTAAAAAAAGGTGATTATTTTTTTGTTTACATGGCCAGGGGTACAAGGAGGGGAGGGGGCACTCGCATACCCCCATGCTTTTGGGTAGTGTAAGAAAATGTATAAAAAGTATATTTTGTAGGGTAAAAATAAAGTTTTTAGCACTTTAAAGGTCTTTGCACCCTTCTGGCTTTTGTATGTGCGCTGGGCAGTATATGAAAAGGTAGTTTTTCAAGGTAAGGATTTTTTGCTCTTCAATTTTTTCGGTAAAGACTTCTTTTGCTTTGTAAATTTTTTATATAGGTGTGTATGAGAAAATGTTTTAAGAAAGCTCGTCTACTTAGTTCAGGTTTTTTTACGACACCCACGTTTGTATGTCCAAAAATGTTCTCTCATGCACAGAAAGCGTCCCCGTTGGTATTAAAGTTAGTATAAAAAAAAATAATTTTCATTACATTTTTACCCTGTACCTCAAAAAGTAGGAAGTAAAACATATGTTTATATAAAGTTTTTTTTCCTATTTTTTATTGTAGAGTCACCCTTTAAAGTTTGTTGGTAGAGTTACTGTGCACCCCATATAAAAACACTAATTTAGTACAAAAAAAATTGTTTACCTAATTTTTTTATTGCTGTTGTTACATATTTAAGGGGGCTAATTTTAAAGTGTACAATCTCCAAAATAAAATTGTTATGTAATATCCACTAAAAATTAATAAAGAACCTATACATTGAATGTAATGTATTTTTTTAAGTGAACACTCTGTTATAAATGTAGTCACCTCCCTAAAAGTAATTTATTAAAATTCATCTCTAAAAAATACAACTTTACAACTTACAAAAAAAGATTGTACACTTTAAAGTAGGCTCCTTATTTAGGAGTTGAAAATTATAAAAAAATATAATTAAATCAAATACAATAGAGCCATTTTTCAATTCGGCAGTACTCTCCATAATAAATCCTAAAATAAGTTTTACACTTGACTTCACTATAGCAGCACAGATAAAAAAATCCAAAATTATAAAACCTATTCTAAAAATAAAAAAATCACCAATACAGTCCTTTAAATCCATTTTATTTTACGTCATAATTCACTGTATTCTTCACTTACACTCAGTCGTACGATCCCTTTCATATTGCAGCACACGGTTACGCAGATGAATCAAAACACTATCACTCGAAACAACGAAATGCAGCCAAGCTTAAAACCCCTCTCTTATTTATAGTGATATACATATTTGATTTTTTTCTCTTGGAAAGGTCCTCGACTCTCATACACAAGAGCTCCCCAGCATCAAGTATTTTAAGAAAAAGTACTTTCTTTGAAGGTTACACATTAACATACCTATTTTGATAAAAAACTAACTAAATATTTAAAGTATTGTTAACATGTTACAGTACTTTCATTTGTTAAAAAAGTAATTTGGCCAGACATATTACTATATAATAGAGATCCAACAAAAAACTATGAGTCATAACACCAACAAAAATTTTATGAGATCTTTTGTTTGGTCAAAAAAAGCAATTACTGTTTATCTTTTTTAACTAATTTGATTGCAATTTGATAAAAAGGCACTACCAAATAAAATAAAACACTTTTTTAACTTCATAACGTGTTTAAAAAAGTAACCATTTTTTAACAGTTTTTAACGTTTTTTTACACAAGTTTTGTCGCCTAATTGGTCAGTTTTTAAACAAAGGAAAACTAAATTAATTATAGGTAGGGAGAACGGGGAGGTTTGGACACTGGGACCATATGGACACATTCAAATTTACCTCCAAATTTATTTAAATATGCTTGGCGCATTGTCTGATAGTCGGGAAGAAAGTGCCTTTAGTGTTAATAGTTAATTCAACAGCGAAGGCTAACGTTATAGTCGAGTTAAATTCAAAAATACGTTTTTTTAATTTTGAAGTAATATTTTGCCAGATAATAAGTTGCAATTTCTTTGTATACCCTATTATTTTTGTCATGTGTGTGTACATTTAGAATTTTAAAAATAGTTATTTAGGGTTTTGTCGTTAACAGTATTTTAACGTACCTATAAAATCGCCATTCTGTCAAATTTTACCATGGGGGAGGAGGGTATGGGCAGTCGTCCAACCTCTACCTATATGTCCAGACCCTCCCATACTTAATTTTTAAGATAAACTTTTTTTTCTTAATTAAAATGCCCCAAATTAAAAAAAAAAAAATAATTCTGAATCTGTAATGCAAGCTGTCATCGATCTAACTGATAAGCTAAGTTATCGAAAAAGTCCCTAAAAGCACAGAATCACAAAGTCAGCTTTAGGAACCGATGTAAATAAGCAAAGCTTAAAGGAATTAATAATTAATGTAACTTTTTATCCACAGTACGTCACCACTCAAATATGTTCCACGGAAACAGAAAACCAGTTAGGAGAATATTTAAATGTTCTAATATGTATTGTAATCAATAAAATGGCTGGCCCAAATTAAACCTCTATATGTTTGACATATAGTCATTTTTCTTGTTAAAACACCAATTATATTTCATAAAAATATTTGGCATTTATTAACTGTTACAATATATTACTAGGCGCTACTTATACACAAAAAAATATTTAAATATTTTATAATGTAGACGAAAAATAGTATTGATCAAAAAGTATCCATCGCCGAGCGGATCATAGAAAATCCCATGTAAATTTTAAAGGGGTTAACTGTCGGCTCCCCTGTACATTTTACAGAAAAAGTGTTAGATAACTTGAAGACACCAAATTTACAAACCCTCCTGCCAAGTTTTAAAAAATTTTAATAAGCGAATCTTGAATTATTCAACTAAATGTAATTGCAATATTACCAAATTTTGGGTTCAAGTAAAACCAAACAGGCACCTGTAAAATGAGGGTTGTCACTGACATGAGGAAAACTGTTAATAAATCAGTGACAGCCAGTATTTGAAAAAAACTATGTAATAATATTTAATCTAAGAAAAAGTATCCATACCTTAGTAATTCGCTTATTAAATTTTTTTGAAACTTGGCACTTAGGTTTGTCATATTGGTCTCTTCGAAAACGTATCTTACATTTTTTCTGTAAAATGTACAAGGGATTCAATAATAACCCCTCAAAAATTTAGAGGGGATTTTATATTTTCCGCTTGGCGACTCACCACCCGATAGATAAATCAGGGATGTAAAAATTGTAAATTTAGGGACTTTCTTACGGTTATAAAAAAATATAATATGCAACACATGCATACAGTATCTTTTTTACTTACTTTTGTTACTACTGTCAAACCTGTCATACCTAATTAAAAAATCATCACTACTTTATACACTTGTAACATAAATTACTATTAAAGATTGATCTCCGAAATTCTCAAATTAAAAAATCTTATAGAATGGTAATATTTACAATAATTTAAATAAATATCTTAAAAACGATTAATAAAACATATAGGGTTTAGAACGATATAAATATTGTTTTTCATTCTTTTAAAATTAATAAAATATTAAATATTTTATACGATAAAGAAAAATGATCGGTTATTTTATTGTAAATTATTAGTCAACTACTGGTGAACATTTCCAATAAATTACTTTAAAATAATATTTACTAAATAAAATGCAGAAAATTCTCAGACAATTATTTAACCATAAATACTTATATCAACTAGAAAAATTTAAACAAGTTTGATGTTTACCTCTTTAAATATTTTAAATTATCGATATAAAGAATAATTATGTCTAAATTATAGGGGTAATTACACAAGTGCATCAAAATTATCGATAATTTTGCTTGAAAGCTTATTGCCTAAAAAACTACTAGAGTTAATTTTCATATTTTGGCGAAAGAGCCCGACTTCGAAGGAGGAGAGAGCTAATTTATCTGATTATTTTAATGCACGAGTGTAAGTTAGGAAGAAAATTACTCAAAGAAAGTGAAACTATCAAATGAAGGAATAATAATTTTTTAAACAATTTATTTAACAATACAACAAAACCCAATCTTAAAAAAACTAATAATTATTAAAGACACAGGGACATTTTTATACAAAAATGTTTGCAAAATTTATGAAATGCCAAACTGATATATTAAATAAACAAAGCTGTTGTTAGGATATGGTTGTCAAATTCAAGAAATAAAAACATGACATTGCAATTTTTAATTTCTACTATGCAATTATCGCCGTAATTAAGCGATAATTGTCGAGTAGACAATTGGGTGAGTGTAATTTTCATCTTAGTAGTCTAAAAAATATAACATTTAAAATTTATATATATATTTCGAACAATCAGAATAAAAATCTTGATACACTTATTGTTTACAATAAAACAACATTCAACGAATAAAAATTATTCGACCTTAAGATAGGATACATACGAATTAATGGACAGAATTTAACCATCGCATTGGGAAACTACAGTGTATTTCTTTAATATCTCCCCCCTTTTATTTTTTAAAAAATTAATGAAAAATATTAAAACTTTGAGATGTAAAATTAATCCATAAATAATATATTTTAAAGTGAAATTGACAGATGAAAATTTTAAAATGGCTGTTAGGCGCCATTATGGGAAAAAATTAAATAAATGTGGGTTTTGTGGCACATCATTTTAAAGCTCCTAGCAAGTACCTACTTTTTAATCCCAGAATATAAAGTCAATACCTCAACCTACTACAAAATGGCGATACTTTAAAAATAACTTAAATACCTGATTTGGATGGCCATATTTCCAAAAGTAATAAAGTTAGATGTACTTTATGTGGTATTTTCATAAAGCTCTTTTAAATAATTTTTGAATGGTGATTCGAGTGATAATATATTAATGTATGATAATGTATAATAAATTACCTTTAAAAACATCTTTAAAAGACGTTTACCACATTTGGTACATCTACTTTCATTACTTTCGGAAATATGGCCATCCAAATCAGGTATTTGGGAATTTTTAAGTACAGCTATTTTGTATTAGGTGAAGGTATTGACTTTATATTCTAGGGTTATAAAGTAGTTGTCAGGAGCCTTTAAAGGAATGAGCTTCAAACCCCCATTCCATTTTATTTTGTTTTTTAAGATGGCGCCTAGTAGCCATCTAAACATTTTCATTTGTTAATTCACTTTAAAATGTAGTATTTATTTATTTGTTTTACATTTAAAGTTTAAATTTTCCAAATTAAACCGTTTTAAAAAATAAAAGGGGTTGGGAAATAAAAGAAATGTACTTACTCTAAATATTCATGTAAGTTACAAGCCATAATAAATATTTTCTAATTTTTTATTTTTCTTTTCTTAATGGCACAGGTATATCCGAAACACAAATCCGTGGCAGTTTTGCTTCAGCACCCACCGTCAAATTGCATTAAATCCTCATAATTGCGGTTTTTTTTTTTTTTTTTGAGGTAAGAAAATATTGTGACCTGATGACCAGTTTCTGACCACAATTTTTGTCTAAAATAAATTAGGTAATTTTGTACAGTGGTGGTGGTGCTTCTCATAACTATATGCCAAAGGCCTATTTAAAGGGGTGGGAAGAGGGGATCACGGCAACATATTTATTTTTAATACTAATTTTTGCTAGTTAATACATGTGTAAACATTTAAACTTGTTACTTGTCTATTTTTTTAATAATGGTGTAAAAGTTTCAATAGCCGATTTCACCTTTTTTTTGCGAGAAAACAACATCATGAAATTACCACTTTTACAAAAATACCTCAATTTTTAAGACAAAAAGAAAATGCTATTTTCTAGAAAGTAGAACACAGTTTTGCTTTATACAACAAAATCAATTGCACATTGCAAGAAGTAGATTTATAAACTATACATTGTTAATTATTATTATGTAACTAAATACTTCGTAAATATTATCTTGTTTCTTTGAACATTTTAGTTTATTAAACATTTTACCAGCAAAATTCTAATATGTACCAGAATTTAACCACTAGGTTTGGAACACATTTGACCTCTTGACTTTTTTTATTTGATGCACGGTTTTCGCCTAAATAAATAAAAACACCATCATCGTTCCTAATTTTGAGCTGCCAAATGCTTTTTTAAGTGGTGCAATAGATGAAAATAAATCACTTGGTAATAAATCCGGTTTAAAAGGCGGACGAAAAAAACCTTTAAGTGCCTTTTTATTGACATTTTTAGTCAACTGGACACTATAAGATCGGGGTGAATTTTAACATTTACATTTTTACATGGCAAGAATAAGGTCGCTAGTCAGGTCAATGTTTTATGACCCCCGCAATTAGGATTATGATTTTCTATGGGTAGCTCTTTTCCAAACCTAAATTTTGGCTCCGCCAGTGGTATAAGCATAGCTTAGTGACTAAGTAAATATTTGTCTGAGCTCTGGTATAACCCAGACCAATATTTTTATTTCCTTACAATAATGCTTATCCGGAACTTATTTTATTTAAATAAAATAATATCAAACGTTGGATTTTACGTAAAAACAGTTAATTGCCTTTATTGTCGAAAAATGAGCATTTGCTAAAACAATTTTTTTACGAGGCCGGAATTGTACATAATCTATACTAATATATAAAGAGGTAAAGTTTGTAACTTTGTTTGTAGCCGCTAATCTTCGGAAGTACTAAACCTATCATAAAACTTTTTCCACAATCCACAATTCCACAGAAAGCTACACTATTCAGGAGTGTTATAGGCTATATTTTATTAGGATTACCTTAGGAATACCTCCCAACCAAGTGGGCACGGATCCGCTAGTACAAAATACTTTACTATTTATTATTTTACAAAAATAAAACGTATTATTTTAAATTATTTAAAAATTAGCAACGGAAATGAAATTAAAAGAACGTTGTGTATGTCAAATGCATTACAATAATGCACTTCCAGTAGAAATCGACATTAACTAAGTTATCTTACACGCAAAAGTAGAATTACGAGTTTAAGGTATTAACAGCTTAAGAAAATTTAAAATTATAAACCATATAAACTTTTCCTTATAAAAAATAATAACATACGATTTCTTCTTTGAAGAGTGCGTTTAGTGTTAGATAGCAGCAAGAAGTTAAAATTAACTTAAAACATCAACCTTGTTTTAAAAATATACAGAGTTTTTCCCAGTTACAGTACGAAAATCTGAGGGCATATTCTCAGGCCAATTTTATAAAAAAAAGTTTACATAAACATAGGTCCGGAAATGCTTTGTTTCTAAGATACAGGGTGTTTAACTTCAAAAAGAAAATCGTGTTTTTTAATTTGTTGTATTTTGTGACATTAAAACAGGAAATTAATTTAGCTCTAAACTAATTTTAATTTGTGAGACCAGTGATGGCGAGGGACGCATCTTAGCTAATATTATAGACAAGAAAATGTACGCCACTGACTTTTTGGCAACTTTTATATTTTTTCCGGGAAAAAAACCTAAAAATACAACTTTTTTGTGTCTTCATGTTTTTAAAAAGCTTGCTTAGTTTTCCAGAAGAAAAAATAAAATCCGCAAAACTGCATAATCCTGGACCATACTAGAAACATTGGGACATTTTTTTTTACGTGTTACAAGTAACTAATTAGCAGTAATGTAATAACAACAAAATATGCCTAATTAATAAATGTTTGTTTTTAGTCTAATGAATTTTAATAAAATAAGAGTTTTAGAAATTTCTAGGTTTGTTGAAAAGTTTAAGACGAAGAACGAAAAATTTGAGGACCCATGTATATATATAAACCTATGTTTATAAAAATATCTCAGGGATACGCCCTTAAATTTTCTTACCGCAATTATTAAACACTCTGTATATAAAAACTTTATTTTAATCTTTATTTTTCTCTTTAATAAAAAAACGGATGTAGTTTATTGTAGGAACGTCCTAGATATATAGGTGTGCCCCTAACACAATATTTATAGATAATTTATAATAAATTATAAAAAAAAATAGTAATTTTATTTCTTTCCTTATTTAACGACTTCCTTTATCACAAATGTTATGCCTTTTTTAGGATTTATGAGTACGCACTACTAGTTATCTACTATTTATATCAAACTGTCTTGATTCCGGAAAATATTACTTGTATTACGCTAAGAATATTTAAATATAATTAAAATGAAAGTAGTTTTTTAATTTTTATGTAGTTTAAAATTACTGACTTAGGTAATAAGTAAAACGTAAGATAAATAAATAATGAATAAAATAAAAATTAAACAAATAATTTCATAAACATAAATTTTAGTTCATGATAATAACCTTTCTAAAACCTATTTAGGGGGTTCCGTTTGACAAGTCTACAACGAATATTCATATCGTCATATATGGAAGCGGCGCTTACACCCAGCCTATCAATTTTGATTGTCGGATAAGTTTATTACAATGTTTTATATGAAATTTCCTAAAAATGGGAAAGGTTACAGTCACGAAACCCGTCAAGTCCGATACCTGAAACATCTCAATTTTGAGCCCTATGGTGTCGTAACTGTACCCTTTACCATTTTTCGCAAAATTTATTTCTGGAATTTTTAAGGCCACGAATATTTTGAAAATTATCCCGAGCCGCAGGCGAGGGAGAGTTTTCTTATAATATTCGTGGCCGAGAAAAATTTCCCGGAATAATTTAAGCACGTATGGTATTCGGTAAGAAAATTTCACACCAAGTTTGTGTTAAATAATATTCTTTTAAATTAATATTTGTAACTTTGACAAAAGCTTTAAACTTTTACTATAAAATAAATATTTTCCATTTACCAATTGTAGTTGCAAATATATGTAATTTTAGAGCTTATCATTTATTATTTTACATTATATATACCTTATATTACTACAGTTGGTAAAAATTGTTTATTTTAATTTTTTAGACCCATACCTTGCTTTCGTTTGCTCTTTACCTATGTCTAGTACTTCAGTCTTATGATATTGTTTTACTAACTGTAGTTGTATAAAATTGTCATTTAGGGTCTTAAGACCCTACATTATTTTATATTATGTTATGTCTGAAATACTACAACTGGTACAAAATAATGTTTTCTTTAATTATGTATGTGAATGACAGGCATGACGTTAAAACAAATTCAAAGATTATGTCAAAAAATTTCCACTATAATTCGTTCCAGGGTAGCCCAGGCAGGAGAAAAAAATTCCGATAAATACTTGCGTTGTCATGGTAATGCAACCAAAATTACACATTTGATTGTTCAAAAACAGTGGTGTGGAATTTTCGTCAAAAGAAACCTCCCTAAATAGGTTTTAAAAGGGTTAGTATCATAAAGTCTATTTCATTCCTAGCCCAGCCACTAAAACCCCTGGGTAAGATTCAGCCAATAGACCATGAAATAGGTATCTTTTGATGGGTAAATAATTGCTTGTAATTAATTTTTATAATTTTTATTACTTTTGTGCATGAACATAACAAATTAGTGTTTACTGATATAAAATCAAAATAAGTTTTTACGATAAACCTTTATTAATTTTAAAAAATAAGAATTTTTATTTTATATGACTAAGCTATATTTTATTAATAAAATAAGGGTATAAAATAATATTTTTAATAAAAAATAACTAAAGAAAAATTAATCGGGCAAAAAACTTTGTAAAAATTAAAAGCAAAAAAGAATTTATTATTTAGGCCAGAAATTCAGGACCTCCTTTAAAATCATTAAAAAAATTTCCAGCAACTTTAATTATTTTTGAATACGTAAATATTTTTTTGTTAGATGCAATATTTTTAAAATTTATAAATAATTGCCTAATGTATTTATTTTTTCATTTGTAAATGTTGCTTCCGAATAAAAACCATACAATATAAAGAATAATTAACAACTTATGCATCTCGGAAGAAAGCAGCTATTTGTAATAATCGTGTCAATAATTGTTGATGCGTTGAGTAACAGTATTAATAGGCGTTTCTTTTTAATCCGCTTTACCCAGTGCCGGATTAGCCATGTAGCAGTAGGCAGCAAATGTTACAGGCCCCGCGCCTTGCAGGGCCCCGCACCTGTGCCTAAAAAAATGAAATCAACACACATTAGGTAAGGGTTCTTTTTCTAATAAGTAGGTGTTTTTTTGCCATGAAGTTGATCCCTTGCTTGTAGATTGGAAAAAAGCGGTAGAAAACTGATTAAGTAAAAATGGATAGTAAATCAGAATTTGATTACCGATTACACTAGGCAACACTTAAATAGTAAATTCACCTAGTCGCCCTAGTGCGCACCAAGCTCGAACTCTGGTAGTGCTGTAAAAATTTTATATTCACGCAAAAGAATTATATTGTCGAGCAATAAATGTGCGTGTTCTATGAATTTTTCGGCACTCTGAGCGGTCAATTTTCGTATTCACGGTGCTGATATTACACTCGGGGGATACGAGCTCTTTGAAACCGTTGTTTTTGGCGGTGTCGCAAAAGGGAACTAAACGTCCTAACATAACAATTATAATATTTTTTTCGTGTGCTGGTCGAGTTTTATGTGACATAATTAATATTTATTTAAAAGAAAAACCATTGGTAGTAAATTAGGAGACTGAAAATAATAATAAAGGAGACAGAAAGTTTATTTGTGAGTTTAAATTTTGTGACAGATCATAGAGATCAAGTTCAGCCTGACGTCCTATTTATGCAATACTTTAACCGGGCTCGGTGACAATGCGCATTTTCTCGTTTCGCTTTTACTCTTACAAAAGCAAACTGGCACCGAGTTGGTTCAAATTTTATTTGAACTGGTGCAAAGCAAAATTAGCATTGCTCGCTCTAACTGCCTGTTTCATGAATTTACTAAAAATTTCCCCGATTTCCCGGGAAATTTAATGAAATGGCACACACCTTAGCTATTCTCAAAGCAAGCGTTGGCCACACTGTAATTGTATATTATTATGCTGTAAGTTATCAATACCACAATACTTATAGGGGGAACCATGTAGAATAGTTTTCAAATGATTACCAATAAGAAAATAGTAAAATGGATACTTAATTTGATAAGCCTACTTTAAGAGTCAGTCGCTCGTTCCTACCACAATTACATAAGTTAATTTTCTTTTGATTTAAAAGTGAAATTTGTTGTTTTTCTTAGTTTATTCTAAATTTGCACGCATTAAATTACGAAAAGCCTTTCTGTAAATGTTCTGTTTTATTTACATCTTAAATTTCAATAAGCAATGTAAACTCAAGGGCCCCGTGTTCACATTTGCTACGGGCCCCGCGTCGGCTGGATCCGGCACTGACTTAACCCTTTAATAATAAATTAAGTTTAACTTTCGACGAGTACAGTGTTTTGTTAGAGATTCTTTTATAGAATATACATTTACTTTTTATATTTAACTTTACTCTAATTTATTTTGCCGATCGCAGAAGAGAGAGATTTGTAAGACCACTCTTTATATAGGTCCGTCCATTATCTCTTTTCTTTTATACATATATTGTAACCTTTTTTTTTTAATACCTAAAAAATATATTAGCACGAAAAACCAGGAAATTTTAAGACTAAAAGGTAATTTTATTTCATCACAAAATTTAAAACAAAGGTCCGAAAAAACATTTTCTTTAAGATACAGGGTTGAGGGTATACTATAAAATTTGAGTTTATATATTAGGCACAAAAAATACACCTTGCTTATTTTTTTTTGCGTCTTGCCTATTTTTCCTGAAAAAAATAAAGTTTACTTCATTTTTTGCATATGTCTGGACCATGAAAGAAATGTGGAGAAAATTTTAAAAATACGTAATTTTGTTAATTTTGTTAGTATAGATATTAAAACTATTTTATCTAGAACCTATATCAAATTTTTGTTTTTACATAATAGGCTCTTAGACAAAACGTAACAATGGTAAAAAACTATTTTACTTTTTGGTTAAATATGTCTACAATCCGGGAAAATTAAAATTTTAACAAAAGTTTTTTGTAACTAATTATTAAAGTTGATTAAAATTTATTTCACAATTTGCGAGTTCAATCGACTTCACAATGTTGCCAGTGCTTATGTGAAAAGCATCACATTAAATAAACATGCCAACAAAACAAGCAATAGAAAAAGTATGTCGTAGCTTGTATCTTTTCTTACTTAGGCACACTCCAACTACGTCATCGAAGGATGCGGCGTTTTAAATAATTTCGCGGGCCTTTCCACAAAAATGCAAATTTTGGAATTATTATAAAAAATCTTACAATTTCCGGGAAAATTTAAAGACAAAGAATAAAATCCAATCTATCTACACCCAAAATTTGCTACCTTAGGTGTATATGGCTAAGGGTCTATTGTTATCAAAAAATAATATTAGGTGTATGTATGTATGGTCAAAATATTAAGTAGGAAATTAAATAGATTTTATTAAGTAGTTCCACTGATCTCGATGGATTGCCAATATTATAACCTGCGCGAAACAAAAGTTACATATCATGAGCGAAAAACTGGTTTGTACGCAAGCATGTTGAGGGTAAACGCACCTGGCCCCAAACAAACTATCCGCATTATCGAAAAGACTTTGTCGACGGCGTTCCGGATTTCTGTTTGAAGTACGGTAGCTAATGAGCGTGACGGTCAGACCGCGGACGAAGGGTACGGGGTGCCGGTGTTTGTATTTTGCCACGGCTTTTAAGTGCGCATGTTCGTCCACCCATTCATTTGTTTACTGCGCCAGGTCGTAAAAATCCGAAAAATGCTTTTTGCCACTGCGGATCTAAATGTAGGTTATCTATGAGTAGTTCTCGAAAACTAGAAACGATACCAAACAAAAACAAAACCCAAAAGCAGAAAAGCTTTATTTTTTTCTCAAAAAAAGGAACTGCTTAAAAAAAAGTTACTAAGCAACAAATGAGTCAAAATTTTGGGTGGTCACGGAATACCCTTATTTACCATCTTGGTATTTGAATACTAACAATCCCGGTATTCCAATATTTGAATACTGCAATTTACATTTCGTTGTATTCTTCCGGTATTTAAATACTTAAAAATTGTATTCGAATACTGTCATTTAAAAACGGTATTCTGAAAACAAGAACCCGAATACTGATCAAAAAGTATTCTGCCGCATACCAAACACACAAATGTACTCGAATACTATTCGAATACCAACCCAATGTATTCTGAATACGATTCAGAATACCGAGTATTCGAAAACTACCCAACTCTGATATTTACATAACCTTTTTCAAAGATTTAGCTTAGTAATACGTTCTGAATTTTTTACCAAACCCAGTATAAAAATCCCTTTTCTTAAAGGTCATTAAACTACATCTTTATACAAATCTTGTAAAACGACACGCAAACGGGACAACAACCTTAAGCGAAAGTACCAATTTCTGTAAATCACAAAGAAAATTAGTGCAGTATGTAATATCATAATGTAGTTAAGCACCAAGTAGTAAATTTCTATGTGCAAGTCATGCTAAATGTATTTTTTAATTAGCTGCTTTGTCTCTTAAAAACGGTGTCGTTTTCATAATAATGAAGTTCGAGTATTGCGACAAATCTTCGTCACGAAGTAGCGTATCTAAAAAATATAAAAATTCACAAAAGTGGATATTAAGGGTTAAAAAAGTTGCTCCTTAATATCACGAATTGGCACAAGTTAGATTTTGATAGCGTAAAAGTAAAAGAAATATTATACTTAACTCATTTTATTTTACTAAAAAAATCGCTTAAAAATTACCTAAAAAGCACTCTTTTGAAAGTAAGAAAAAGTAGATATGCCACTTTGTGATATTGACGACGAAATGTACCCAATAAATCAAACTGTTAAAAAAAAAATATGAATAACTTTATTTTTAATGACGTTAATTTTTACTACCAGAAATTTAATAGCTTTAATTTTTCTATTTTGTTTGGTGCAATCAATAAACATTAATAAAAAAAAACAAAAAAACTAAACTATAATAATAATACTTGGTCAATAACATATTATGTTATTAAAGCTTTAGTTTATTAAACACATATTTTTTAATGGGCTAATATTGCTCACCCGAAAAGCACACATAGGTGTAGTGTGACGTAATAAACCCTAAACCGTGCCGCCATTTTGCGAATAACCGTTTGAGCGTGTATCTCCGTAACCGTGAACTTGAGGCCCATATTTATAAGAATCTTTATAATAGATAATTAAATTTAACCTCCTACTTTTTTGTTAATTTTTTTTTGTATTACTTAGTGTTTACGAATATTATTTTATACTGTTTGTTTATTAACATTTTTACCGATAGCTCTTCTAATAACTGTTCAGTAAATTGCTAATAGCGCATCTTTTAAACAGGTAAACTTTTTTATAATTTTTATTCTAAACTTTTTCTCTAAAATTTATGTTTTCGAAGTTAAAATGCGTTAATTTTATAAATCCTGTGCCTAAGCAGTAACGTTAGCTGTGTCTGAATACGCTAGCCAACTTTTTTTTCTTATATATATATATATATATATTTATTTTCTTGTTCACTAGTTTTATTTAGTAATTTTGTAAGTCTGTTATTTTAGGTTTAGCTAAAATGTTAAATTTTACTTTTTGGTTTATTAAATATATTAATTACTTAACAGGTATACATATTCTAAAAAATACTACTAGAACCTACCTTTTCTCTCACTTAAGATATAGCAGCAAAACTGTCTCTAGTAGGTATGTGTTCTATTTAAGTTAAATCAACTCTAAACACTGACAAGGCTTAACTGGCAGTATACTAATAAAGTCGGTTAATAAAATAAATTGACGTGTGTTCAAAAATTTTAGGTTTTCTCTTGATTACCCCAGAATCCTACCATCAGATCCTGGCTTTATTTCAATAAGACCACCGCGAAAGGATACATTTTTAAACGCAAAAAACCAAAGAGTTTTTAAAAACAATCCACAACAAGGTGGAAAAAATATAATCTACAGATATAAGGACCTATTGAAATTCATGCAAATAAAAAGTAAGAAAAGCGCAATTTAATATGTTTTTTTATTTATTTTTTTACGAAACTGTATAAAAATAGTAGTTTCAGAGGAAATATTTTGTTTTGCTGGTATGTTTGCTCTCATAGTGTATACAGACTGGTCTGATCTCGAAATAGGATTCTTTTGTAAAGATAAGAGATATTAATAAGAAATATGTAAGTTGAAAAAAAGCTTAACATTGCTTTATTCCCGTGTATCTCTCACTTTTATTTCAATTGATTTGAAGGGGTAAGTCGGAGTCGCATTAGTTTGGATGGATAAGTCGGCGGCTTACGCGAATTACGATTCCGTGACCCCAGAATTTTCCATACATCGGCAGAGCACTGTCGCAGCATGTTCCAAATCCAATAGTGCAACCACCAAATCAGCAGGCCGCGTAACCTAGTTATAAGTTTAGAATAGGTAGATCCAATATTTTGTAGTAAGTATTATTTTAGATATAAATACAACCCAATGTACTTAGGCTAGTCAGTTCCAGTTTATACTGTGTACTCAATAAACGTCTAAAACAACATAGGTATTTTTCAAAATTACCAACCCTTAACTCGCATGTCTCGCATACTCTGACGTCACAAAATAGAGTTAGAATAACGCAAATTAAGGTACTTGATGCAGGGGAGTTCGTGCATAAGCGGGAAATATTCCTCGACAATCCGGAAATTTTCTGTCCTGCTTTGATGTAAAATATTTTTTTATTCTTACGGCTTTTATAAAACCTAGGCCCAAGGTTATTTCCGTTAGACAATCTTTGAATAACATTTTTTAGTCTTATCTACAGTGTAATGGAAATAAATAATTGAGTTAAATGTTTGCCCAATTTTACAATGTCCTTTTTATATGTAGGTGGTATAGATTTACATCTTAAATTTCACCATTCTAAAAAAGCGATCAAAGTAACAGATATATGAACTGAATATTCAAAACTAAAAAAGACCTTTAATAATTACTTTATACCGATCTCATTAATAACCTGACGACAAATTTAAATGTTACTTTTCATGTTGTCAGCCAACCTTTTAAAGAAAAAACATAAAAAAACTTTTAGACCTAGAAATGTATCAGTTTACTTTCACTTAGGAATAAAATATCAAATCAAAACAAGATTAGGTGATCCGTGATAATAGAAAAACATCCAAGTTTATATTCTCTTAAATAAAAGGAGATCTGAACCAGTTTATAACGACCAAAACCCATTAATTAAAAAATTTGAAGTATTTTGCGTTTATAATTTTCTGTATTAAAGACATGATTTTGTGGTTATATTACAATTTTTCTTTGGTTTATCTGAGCTTGGTAATATCTAGTTTTTGTGGTTATTCTATTATTTAAATTAAAATTTTTGGCATACTCGTGCTTATAGTTAATCGGTAGTTATTTAAACTAGTTTTAGAAAGAAAGTACCGCTAAATTACATTACTAAAAACTAGTCGCGTCTGACTAGTTATTAATAATATTTACCGAAAAATACTGCCTTAGGGAGGGTTAGCTTCCTTGAAAATCATTCAATGGGGCACCCTAAGGACGAATTTTCCGCACTTTGTGTCTCGAGAATTAACAACTTTTTTATATAAGTTTATAAAAAAATATTTTTTCGTACCTAGATCTACTTACTCTTAGTTTGGAAGGACTAAGACCCTCCAGGCTCAACGGAGTGGAAATCCCTTTTTCAAAAGAGGTCAAATATTTGGGAGTTATCTTTAACCAAAAACTGACCTGGGGACCACATTTAAGCAAAGTTACTCAGAAGGCAAAAACTACCCTGGGTAGATGCCGTAGACTTTGCGGAAAGAATTGAGGACTCAGCCCGAAGATGAACCTATGGTTATATAAAATGATCATCAGACCAATGGTAACCTACGGTTCAATTGCCTGAGGTGCAAAGACGCTACAAAAAACGGCAATAAGGCAACTACAAAGTATACAAAGACTCGCTTGTATTACGGGGGCCATGAAATCGACCCCTACTGCAGCTCTAGAAGTGCTTAACCTACCGCCCCTTTGTCGCCGCCGCCACATATTCATACAAGGTGAAGTGAAAGCGGTACAATACCGTCGCAAACAAGGCCAGAGTTCTATCATAGGACAGGAAAGTGTGAGATGCCTTCGGACAAAATGGTACCAAGCTACTGGCTAAACAAAAGTATTCAAACAATTATACCGGATAGAAAGGACTGGGAAGCAGGCCCTTCCGTTAAAGCCGACCTAATGTGGTATACAAATAGCTCCAAAACGGACCAAGGAGTCGGAACAGGTATATATGGAGAGAAACCGAGAACGAAAATAAACATCGGTCTCGGACAACACCCTACGGTGTTCCAGGCGGAAATTGTAGCCATAGAACAATGTACTAGGAAATCACCAAAAGGAAGCACCATTTCCTTATGAAGCCGATAAACTGGCAAAGGACGGTGCAAGCAGGGCAATGGTAGGCCCCGAGCCCTACTCCGTTATGCCAAGTAAGGTCATCTGGTGGAGAAGAACACCAAGACAACGTCAGGCGAAAAAATTCATAAAGGCATACTCGCCGGAATTTACAAATGACCTTCTGAATTACAACCGGAAGGCAGTAAGAATTATGGTTCTGCCAGGAAGAAGAAGAAACCGCAGAACACATATGGTGCTATTGTGAAGCCCTTTGTCGTCTGCGGTTTGCAACGCTGGGTGGGGAAAACCAAAGCAGCAACATTTACCAAGGAGCCAGTTTCAAGATTGTGGAGTCTCATTAAAGAGACCGGCTTGGATTGCGTGCTCTAAGATATGGATAGAGGATACACAATAAACCTGAGCTGGTTGCAGTGTTAGAGGATTACCATCCACCTCCAAGCTAATCTAATCTACTCTTAGCTTTTCTAAAATTCTTAGCAACTTTAGCCAACGCCTAAGGGGCTTAGTAAAGATGCAGAAAATTAAAATGTTCTAAAACAAGGGTTGGCTTTATTCCAAATAACTATGTTTTAAGATAAGTTTCTTCAATTAAACTTGTCCAAATTTTAAGTACATTAAAACTTTGTTATGTTTAAACTTAAAAAAAAGGTTTAAAACCAAGTTGTGGCAAGTTATTTTTTCTGTCATTGAGATTACAAAAAACTATTTTAATAAAAGAAAACATGGACATATATATTTTTTTAAATTGGGACATCCTGTATATTATACAACCAATAAGCATATCTTTCTGTCCGACTCGCTATATAAACTTTTAAAAAATTGTTTTATTTTTAACCGTTTTTTTTTAATAATAAGGGAGTCGTTTTTTTTCTTAAAACAAATCCATTAAAAGTTTTATGAAAATATCTCACTGTAAGTTTTTTTTTTAACTCAGGAACTGATAACAGAAGTACAAAGAGCGAAAACCATTCATTTTAAATAATAAATTTTTAATTGAATTGAAATCGACGTTTAATTTTAAGGGTAATTATTGTTTTTAATACGTACACAAAAATATAGAAATTTTTGATAATACTCCTATACCACTACAACTACCGTATCAGCTTTACAAAATGACTACATTTGATACATTTATCTTTAATAGTTTTAGACACTAAAAATCCTCTTGGGTTGATGTGTCTTTAATTAATATCTCTCTCTCTCTCTCTTTAATAGTTTCTAAAATAAACCTATTTAAATATAAAAAATATAATAGATGTAATTTCCATTCCATCCATAAAAGCATCCTAACCTTAGTCTACCATCCAACGAAAAAACACCGTATGTGCATACAGAGTTGGGTCGAATACTGAAAATATGTATTCGAATTTTTAAATATCTTAAATACGAAGCCAGATACAAAAAATATGTACCACACTAAAAGTTATATTTTTAGTTGCTTTAAAGAAAAAAATATAAAAACTGCATAAAAAGTCAGTGGCGTACATTTTTCTCTCAATAATATTGGCTGTTGTGCCCACTGTGCGCCACTGGATTTTTATGCAGTTTTTATATTTTTTTCCTTTAAAGCAACTAAAAATACAACTTTTGGTACGATACATTTTTTTGTATCTGGCTTCATAATGTAAATATTTAAAAACAAACGGACCTTTAAAAAAATATTTAACGCCTTGTATCTCAAAAACAAAGCAATTCCGGACATATGTTTATAAAAACTTTTATTTATAAAATGACATAAGAAATCGTCCTTTAAAGTTCGGTACCGTAGTTAGGAAATAACCCTTATTTAAATTTGGAAACAAGTCATTTTTAAGCCACCCTTTTCATCCAACCTTCAAATATTTTTGTGGAAATGTATTTTCCCATCAAGCAGGACTTTTTATGAGGAGACACTTTTTTTCGTAAAATTAATAAAAAAAAGGTTCCCCTTTGTCAAGAACTTCCGAAGACACGCTGTATAAAAATAAAAAATTGTTAAAGCTAATAACACAAGTATTAAATTTCGCCATCTAAATGTTCAGAACACACTGACCCTGAACCATAATTTACTAAACCAAAGCATCATTAATAAAATGAAAACTGGACACTTGAAAATTTCTTTAAATAAGATCAATAATTAAAAAGATATTAAGTGACTCTTGATATTAAAAAATATGTTTAAGAAATTGTGGTACTTCTGTAATTTAATTACAGGTACTTAAATTACATTAAAAGGTTCCAAACAACTAATTAACCAAGCAAGATAAAAAAGTATTTAATTAGAATGATGTTGGTGCAAAGGATGCACAAACTTATCTTATTATAATTATTAACTGTAATTATTAAATTGTAAGATCTTTGCAGTTCTATATAGAAACAATATTAAAATTCCTCTGAATTAATCATTTATTTTCCTAAGATGGTATTTTAAAATCATAGAAGTATGAAGGCTTACAACGATAATAATAATTAGCACTTTCTTCTTGTTCCAGAGATTAAATTTTGTTACCATATTATTTATAATAATACTGACTATAAATTAAATAATAACAATGTTAACTTTTGCTGTGACTATCATTTAATTCGAAAAAGAAATCATTCTTTTTCGACAGTTAAGTGAAAAGAAAAAAACCTGCTTTTCATGTCATTCACCTGGACCCTCTCCATTTACTAGTTACGTTAGGACTCATCAAAGTAAGTCACCGGGTCCATGGTGAATAACACTAAAGGTAAGAGTCTATACAGTGAGTTCTTAAAGTCCGTCGCCCCCTTCTATCTTCGGAACCGTTCGGTATATGCAATTTTTACATATCCATGACAGCTCTAAATGTCAAGGGGACAGCTGGGCGCCATATTGCAAAAAAAATAAAAGGAAAGAGAGGGTCTTGTGGCAAATCATTTTAAAGCTCCTGATGAATTGTTTGAAACCCTAGAATATAAAGTCAATACTTTCACCTACTAAACAATGGCCACACTTTTAAAATTACTTTAGTACCTGATTTCGATGGCCATATTTTCGAAAGTAATAAAGTTAGATGTACCTTATGTATTATTTTCTTAAAGCTCTTATAAAGATCGTTTTAATTAATATAACATAGGGGGTGCGTCTTTAAAAAAATATATGCTTTTTTTGCTACCCTGTATGTTACCACCAGTATCACCATTAAAAAGATCTTTAAAAGAGCTTTAAGAAAAAACCATATTAGGGTACAACTAACCTAATAACTTTCGGAAATATGGCCATCCAAATCAGGTATATGGGTAATTTTTAAAGTACCGCCATTTTGTAGTATGTGATGGTATTGACTTTATATTCTAGGGTTGTAAAGTACCTGTCAGGAGCTTTAAAATAATGTGCCATAAGACCCCCATTCCTTTTAATTTTTTTCGCAATATGGCAGCTGTCACTTGACATTTAGAGCGGTCAGTGATATGTTAAAAATTGCAGACCTTGGTCATAAAATATTGTTTCAAGTTTCATGAAAATAAACCGAACCGTTCAGAAGTTAGAAGGAGGGCGACGAACTAATAATATTTCAAAAAATAAATCGTATATTATTACAAGGGTCCAAATTTTTTTCTATTTTTTTCTTATTTCTTAGTTGCCGATTTTCGGTACAACTCAATGCCCATCACTATACGATACTTTTAGTACGGTATCAACGGTATTATATCTTACCGTCGAACAACAAAGTTGTTCATATTAGATTCTTACTTTTTGTGTTATTCACACACCCGGTACAGCCACTTTGATCAGTCCTGTGGGGCAGGCAAAACTAGTCAGTTAAGAGAGTTCAGGTGAATGACATGAAAAGCAAAGGTGTTTCTTTCAACTGCTGAAAAAGGATTTTTTTTTGTATGTTGTTACGAGAGTAGGAAGTAATATACATGTTTTCTTTCTATCATTTTATTATTTTGTAATTATTATATTTATTATAATGTTTAAAAAAATAAGTTTGTAGGTCATATCTTCAATGCACTTTTTATACCCAAAAATACCAAAATTTCTTAATAAACTAAATAACTACTTTTATTATGTCAGTAAGTGAATATGAATACAAACTTAAAATTATTTTACTCCATTATTTTAAAGTTTAAAGGAAAAGGCAAGAGATAAAAAATAGGTCTTTAAAAATCGTTTATTTTAAAAAGAGCATAATATGTCCCTGAAACAGCTCCAAATATTGCTAACATAATAAATAAAATATCCTTAATTAATATCCAATAAAATTTGCCAAATCCAGTTGAAGAGTTAACAATTATGTCCAGAACGGCTGGTACAATAAATCCCAATGAAGAGAAAAATATTGCTCCGACTATCTCAATCAGTGTTCCCAAATCTTCACCGCCGAGAATGGCAATTTCTGTAAAAAAAAAACATGAAGGTTAGAAATAATAGTAGGTATTAAATTTTCAGTCCAATTATACAACAAACTATTTTGAACAAGGAATGATTTTTCTAAAAATTTTCTTAGTTGTTTTAAAACAGCTTGTACTCGTATATCCTTAATTAATAGACTAAAACAAATGTTTGCCCTTATTATTGCCACCTAATAGGCCGTTGTGGCATGTAATTCAGGAAATAAAGCTCGAAAAAACGTGAAACCTTGCAATTTTTTTGTCCTGCATGAATTAACTTTTGAAATTTATCTTAGGAAATAGCCCAAGGATCAAAAACCCTTGGGTTGATTGCCACCCCTCCTCTAATGGGTTATTTTATAACAATTTAACCCCAGAAATCGATCAAAAAGGGTATTCCAAGCAAAAAATATTTCTTACATTTTATTTGTAAAACCAATATTTTCCAAATTATTCACGATTGAAAGTAACAATTTTTCGAAGAAAAAGTCGACGTTTTGATGGGGTTTACGCAATTAACTCTAAAATCATGTTTTTTATCAAAAGAACTGTAAAAAGCAAAATTTTAGGTTTTAAAAATGCAAATTAAATGGTTTTGTTATAATTTTTCTACGACCAATACGAACCGAGATACGACGTCACAATTTTTTCCCCAATTGCCAAATTCTTAGATTTAAAGTCAAATAACGGGTAAATGCTGCATATTTCAATGAAAACACAAGGAATCTTTTGCAAAGTACATATTTACACCTTCATTATTTAAAAACAATTTTTAGCATGACAATTAAGCAAGTTATGATGAAAATTAGGTCAGTACCAAATTTTTTCTATTAAAAAGATATTTAAAACAATCCCCTAACTGCCCCCTAAATGAAGCCGACCTTTACTCTTCTAGAATTTCCTTTGTCAAATATTGCTAATACGTTTAAGAAGTTTAACCAATCTAAAATGCCTAATTTCAAAATAATATATTTAGGTTATTATGCTCCAAAATAAACTATTTAAATAAAAAAATAATTGTTGTTTTTTCGTATCTCCTTTTTTAATATTAGAAATTAAAAAAAAGGATTTTGTAGAGTTTTTAAGGGCTACAATGCTTTGTAAATAAAATTCCTCTAGGATTCTTATTTTTAAAGTAGGGTGAGTTTAAAGGGCTCAAAAAAGGTAGTGCTGGTTCGTAAATAGAGGTTTTAAAGGGCTATATCTCGCCCAATGTTAACTGTACAAAAATCTACTCATAAAAATGCTGAAACAAGTAAATATTATTTTTATTAAAGGTTTTGCCAGCCGGTATATAATTTTAAATTGTTAGTTGTCCCTCTCCAGTTTGGTGTGGCGGTGTAAAACAACCGTTCTCGTTTACTTGTATTGTATATTGAAAAATATACCAATATTTACAGCTGGGCAATTGTTAGTTTAATTATTAAAAAATATTTTTCAATTACCATGATAGCTGTATAAATTCCTATTTTAAAAAAATTATTTTATTTTCTTTTTGTTAAAATAAATAGACGCATCCGATAAGTTCATAATATTATTTCTTTTACTGGACTTCACTACTCTATATCTTGACATTTTGCATAACAGTAAAATAAGAGAGATTTTAGAACGTTCTTATAATTTATTATCACATTTCCGGCATACTTTTTATTATATAACTTAACTTTTTGTATTATACTAGATAAATTATTTACAAGCATATGTTATCTTTGAAAAACATAATATAAGAAGCGTACATTATTAAAAATTAATGACTTAAATTATTGATGTATGACACAATACGATTTCTAAAAGCAAAAATAATTCATTTAGTAGTTATTATTTGGTAATTTTTGCATTTTTAACAATACTTTTGAATGTTGGTAGTTTTTACACCTAGCGTTAACACATTAGCGCCCAGAACTATTTTTCTTTATTCTGTTTGTTATGTTTGTATAGTATAATTAATATAACCCTTTTTTTATTATATAAAGCAAATTTACTTTATATCATAAATCGGATAAAAATATATATGCTGATACCATATGGTATCACTGGGCGCATATGGGGTCTTTTTATTCCGCAAGTGGTAATGCAAAGGTATCACTTTGAATTTTAAAATATGGTCGTATTTTTGTGACAACTTTAATTTTATTATAATAATGAATATCAGGCACAACTTTGCATAAGATAGAGGTAGACCATTAAGTGCTAAGTATTCTTGGGCTACTTCTCTTCTAAATTCTAAGTTGAAAACTTTACTGCGAGTTTTTTTTTTTGTACGAAAACCAGACATTCTTAACTACCATATCTGAGATCCAAGTAAAAATTGACCAGTACCACCATTTACTTCGTATTTCTAAAACAACTTTGTCATATTTACGGTCCAAAAGGATATCATCGGTTACCATGAATACCCATGTTTTATATTTTGCGAAATACAAAGTTAAAAAATACGCTCTGGAAATCGAAAATGGAACAATTATTAACCAAATGCGGTTTGACATGATCCACTAATATAAGCCAAAGCAAAAATGGTGCTAAAATTTTTCTTTTACCACTCATGGTAAAAGGTACAGCGTTAGTGACGTCTTAAAAAGTGATATCATGTGGTATCACTAGACGATAATGGCTTAAGTTAACTCCTAAAATAAGAACTGCCAACACCTTACATTCTTTATAACATTAGGGATTAGGTTTTTACAAATAACTTCTTTACATTTTTTTTAAATAACTGTAATTTTCTAAAGGCAATTTTTGGATTTTATTTTGTAAGTCCAAAAAATTCACGTCTGACTTTTGTACAAAATCAATTAAGATATATTAAAAAAAAACATTTTTTCAAAAATCGTTTTCGTCAATATTAAAACCCTGTTTTTACCATTTTTATTGATTACCATCTTTAAATCATTTTGAAATGATACAAAGCATTGTAAAAAAATTAATAAGAAAGTATGAAAATCAACAAAAAAAAAACAAGATATTTTCACACTTTATAAAAAATACTTTTGTATTACTTAAAGGCAGTGGCGACTCGTACATTGGAGATCAGGAGGGGCTAATGTCATAAAGACTATATAAATACAGAAAAGGCCGGTAATTTTTTTGGGGTACCACACCTATTTAAAGCAAAATATGTAATATTTGCATAAATGCAAACACAAATTGTGTATTGCCGCATTTATTGTTAAATTTATGGAGAGGCTAAGCCTCCCTTGCCTCCTCTGAGGAGCCGACAGTGCTTAAATATTAGAAAAGTCCAACAGTTAAGTACAATTTAATTGTTTTGCTAGTTTTTAATAAAAGCAGAGTCCACTAGCTAAATGATTTTTCTCTTTTTTCAACTTCAATATCTAATTAATAAATTTAATATCGAATCAACAGAACCTAACTGAGTAGAATTACACTCGACTTTTAACGCAAAGGGGTTAATCTAATTAACGTTTTTTTGTTTCTTGGAGCTACGTATCGTAATTAACAAAGAGGTATTAAAATTTGAAAGTAAAATGGACTTTTACATGGCGAAAAACGTAAAAAAAAACATCTAGTAAAACAGGCAACAAGTTAAAACGAAAGTAGGCATGCACGAAATGATTTTTTTATAAAAATAAGTAATAATAAAAAGAATTATTACAAATAATATTTCTAGATCCGCAGAGAATTTTAAATTAACATTATTTTATAATTTTAAAATTTTATTGTTAAACGATTCAAGCGTTTTTTTCTATTTGTTCCTGGTCCCTTTTTGAATAAAAATCCTCAATAGGGATGATGACATCATTCAAAAATGACTGTTATTTTGAATTTCTTTACTACACTTAAATTTATAGATTATAAAAAACGTGTTGCTATAAAATAGGACGCCCGTCAGAAACCCGAAAACACCCATCAGGGCGCCTGACGTCACGAGTACATAACGTGCATTTAGTATCACAAATTTAAACTAATTATCCGACCTGCCCAAAGAGCATACACGTACTAGAGGTAGCGTCGCCGCTTGCCATGCTACTAGCTTTTGTAAGAAAAAACGCACCACCGTTTATTGATGACGTCACTTCTATATATACATTTATGTCATGATAAAATGTACGTTTTAGCGACTATTTATACCATTAAATTAAAATCGTATTTTTTCCTACAAATTTTTTTTTCAATAATATTGTTTTTTTTTTGAAAATCTTACCTACTTCTGTAAAATTGTCATGAGTATTGTTATTGGTATTGAGGCATGGAAATAATTCAAAAGTTTTTCTTACCTGTAACTACTGCCAACATTATAATTCTTAACAAAATTTGTGAAATGTTATGTCGTTTTTCAGGTATCCTTTCCTTAAGCCTATTCCAAACAATGTTAGTAGGCACATAGTACTGCAACATAAACGAGAAGAAAACTGATGTTGCTATAGCTCCTTGAGCAACCTGAGCCAAACTAAAAAGCAGTTGTTTATTTTATTATTTGTTAATAACGTTATACGAAACCGTAATCTTTATTTAAAGTAATCTATTATACCGAGTGCCAACAAAATTACTAGCAAGCCTGTTAATATTTGGTTGGATGAGATGAAGATTTGTAATGTTTCAGCTTTTTGTGACATTTCTGGTTTAACCGAATGTGCTCTTAACTTTACACCCTATATTTTTTCCAACAGTAAATTCTACAGACAGTTCTTAGAAAGTACAGGTACTACATTTTATATCTACCTATCTTAATTAATTTCTGGAACATGGCTTTTGAAAGCGTCATGTTAACCCCTTTATTTATTGAATTGTTAAAACATAAATGCTGATTAAAAAAGTTTATGCAATTTTTCAAACATATTTAATAAATTTTAAATCCTAACACCATAAAAATACAATTTTCGGTTTTACTTTAATTATTTAAATGGAAGCAATAACTAAAGTTTACAATTTAAACGTAATACATATTTTTAAATATTTTTTAAATTTATTCTATCTCCTAACCTTATAGTTTTCAAGATGCTTTAAAAATAACGAGGAAACTATATTTTTTAGCCTTTCACTATTAATATCTTGGAAACTACTAGGTTTAAAGATAAGATATTATTAAAAAATCAGATTAAAAAAAAGAGTAAAATTAAAATTTATGGCGAAAAGTGGAAGTCAATTTCTGGGGTACTTCCGGTAAAATATAAAATTGTAATAAAAATTCTACCTTGCTAAAAAATAAAGTTCGTTGAATATGTTTAAAAATCAGCCTTTTTTATATTTTTGTTTTAGAATAATGACTAAACACGTCACTCTGAAGATTTCTATAATATTTTTATACAGGATGACACAAAAAAATTTTTTGTAATAGGAACACCCATTTTCAATTACATTTTTGAATTTTACATCGAATTCTAAATAATTTTGTTATCCATCTCCTATTTCTATAGCTACCTTTAATTATTAGTTATTGAGAAATTTACTAATGAACATAAATAAAAAGCGGAAACATGAACTTGATGGTGGTGGCTAATTTTTGTGCCACCCTTTATTTATCACTCTAATATTAAAATGGTAGAGAATATTGGGGCATAGTGGCTCAATAAAAACAAAAAATAATAATAATAAAGTCATGGCAGAATACAATAACGGCACACCGTGCTCTCCGTACTTTGTCTTTAGCGACCGTACATCGAAGATGCGCCCAGACAAGGCGTTGATACATTCTCTCCGATATTGCGGATAGTCTGTTTAGCGCCCGTGGTGCCCAAGCGCACAAACACATTTTTTCGCCCATGAAAGTAACTTTTGTTTCTCTCAGGTAATAACATTGGCAATCCATCCAGATCAGTGTACTCCATATCGACTAAGTGTTTTGTAGTTTTTGTTATTACGGAGTCACTATTGCCAAAGAATTTTTTCCATATATTATTATTTATTCCAATCCTTAAGAATCTAATTTATTGTTATACCTATTAACTTAATGGAAAATTTAATTTTTAAATACGTTTACAAATGTGCACAGTAACGTCACGAAACATGAATAATAAGCACATATTTTTTAATGACATTTAAATACTAACATTTCATCATCTGGTAAATTTGAGGTAATAGTGGCATCTATCGCATCACCATATCGATAATATCCTAAAATACCCATTATTGTGTAGAGAAATACCACAATTGTCATCGATGAATTAAGCACCCCACAATTGCCCAAAAAGTTATTTGTAGACATTGAATTTTCCACCGGCATTATACTTCCGATTCCTTCCATAGCGAATAACACAGTGCTAAAAAAGGTTGGAAAACCTAAAAAAAATATTGTTTTTAATGTTTAAATTTCAAATTTTTTAGCGGTGTCTATTTATTTTGAACAATTTGTATAAAAATGGACAGTTGAAATATTTTTCCTTTGGGTCTAATCTCCCATTTAAATATGTTATGTTATGGTTATTTACATTACGAGGAAGAAAAGTCCTACTTTTTCCCGGGGATGTTTTGAGCAAACAATCATGCAAGGCACGAAAAGGTACCTTACTCCAAGAGGAAAGTGTGTTTTTTTCTTTTTACTACCATTTGCGACATTTTTATAAAATAAATATTTGTAGCTGCAGTATCGGAAAGACAGTATTCTAATTAAATTAATTTTTCGGCAACCACACAAACATAAAAACATAACAAAAAAAGTCTGTCTGCTTGTAGAAAAAGTGAACGTTTTTATCCCGGAGGAAAGGTAAAAATTTCTCCAGAAAAGAAAAAGTGCTGTTTGCATCCCTATACGAGAAAGGAAAAGTTTATTTTCGATAAAGGTAATAGGAAAAAAATATTTAAACTTAATATACAAAGTGACCACTAATTCATTAATGATGCGCAGAGAAACCACAGACAAAATATAAGGATTTAACTAAACTACACATGTTCAAAAATTAATAAAAAGGTGGATAGACGGTGCTACAACAAAAAAAATTAATATACAGGGTGGTCCCTAAGTAATGGGCCAAAATATATCCAAAGTATTGTAAAGTCATAATAATGGGATGTAAGTAATCTTACCCTAGTACAAAAATTTATATATATATGAGATACAAAGGTGCCAAAGTAAAAAAAAAATATTTTGACATTATTTGATACTTAAGTTTTTTATTATTATTCATTATATATAATAAAACTAAGTTGATAAAATGTGCGTGCCGATAAAACTTGAAAAGGAGTCCCGATACGATAAGGGACTTATATAGTGTGATAGCCCTTTATCCCCCTCGAACAGGAAAGTTCCCGTTTTACCCTAAAGGGCTTATTTTTAAAGATATAAGGACTCTTCCAAACCTTCAACTTGGAAATTAAGTGTAGTGGCGCCATCTGTTGTCGAGTATTTGAACTTCATTCAGAACAACGGTTATTTGGGTTTCATATCAACTCCTGAGCGAAGCCGGGAATCATAGCTAGGATTGTAATAAACCACTGTATTTGGAAGTTCACTGACACGAGTTATTAAGACCTACACTACACTAAACTTTTTTAAATCAAAGCAACTTTTTTGTCCTTTTTTGTATGTATCATTAAGGTAAAATATAAAATAAATATTTCTCCTATGCTTTCAAAAAAATAGACTTTGAAAAAATTGCTCCGGGCACTGGTTTTTGAGATATATATACCTACCACTGCTTTATTATTAACGAATAATTTAATGTACTCTTTCATATACTTTTTAATTACATTTTACACCCCAATTGAAAATATTTCGAAAAATTGTTGCCTAGAGCGATTTTTACAAATTATAACTTTTTTATGTTGAAAGCATAGGAGACTTTATTGCTTTACCTAAGTGGTACATACAGGAAAGCACAAAAAGGCTGATATGTTTTAAAGAAATTGAAGTTAGTGTAGGTACGTAGGTCCTCTAGATAATATATAGAAAATTAACATTAGATCTGAATAGCAATATTAAAAATCGTTTAAATATTATCGAAATTAATTTGTTTTTTTATACATTTTGTATCTTGGTTATTATCAGATTTTATAATTATGTAAAAACTTAGTATTTAGAGCGATAAACCTACCTGACACACTATTAGCTAACTTTATAGTTGAACTGTCAACTTTGTCAAGACCGGAAAAAATATAATACCCAGTTATACCAAAGGCCACAATCATCATTACATTGGCTATTAAAGAAAATGGTACCATGTATTTTAGTTCTCTAATTTGAACCAGAATCAGAAGGAGTAATACAAGCATCAGTTTAAAAACATATTTGTCCCATGATTCGGTTTCCGGATAGTAAAAAGAAAATAGCTAAAAATAAGTTAATAATCAAAATTTCTCAGTACCCTTAAAGTTCTATTATTAGTATACATTAATCGGTAAAACTAATTGTTGAACCATATGGAAAACATTATAATTTTCTAAAAATATTTTGTATTTTATAAAACATAAAGTTTGGATCACTGGCGTAGATAATTGTATTTTCTGGGGGCAAGGATTATAGACAACTTAAAGTATAATCAAGCGTCCTTTGTATGGCAAAATCCGACAAACGTCCCTTCGTTTGCAAGGATCCCTAAAACATTTGTTAACTTTTGGGAGAGAGGTGAAGAGTAATAACCCCTTTAACCACCCTTATCTACGCCAGAGCTTTAGATACATTTTTAGGTATAATGGCTAGTTGCTAATGAACAAGTATGACAAAAAGAAAAGTAGTAAGTAGTATTTTTAAGGGAAAGCTCTACTGTGACAGGTCTATTTTTGTGATTTTTTTTTTGTAAGTAGGTATGATTATTTTAGAATCGGACAAAACACAGTTTATTTGGTATTTATTTAACTATGGTAACATGAATTTTTGTTATAAAAATATTTAAAATTTTTAAAGTTATTTATATAAAAGTAATGGCATTCAAATTAATGGCCCTATCTGGTGACCACAATCCAGAAGAAAAAATATTTAAAATTTACAAAGGTACTTACCTAAAAGTAATGGTATTCAAAATTAATGGCGTTACCTGGTGACCACAATTTAGCAGTAAGAAATTATTTGAAATTAAAAAACAAAAGTTTTATAAAACCTACCATATTTGTTGTCGCAGATCCTGGCCGTTTTTTTCTTTTAATTTTACAAAACTGCGCCAATTTCTTTTTTGCACTTTTTTGACCTTTTTAAACATATGTTAAAAAAAACAATTTTAAAAATTTCAAAAATCGGCTACAAACTGCGATAGCAAAAATTGTGTAGTTTGCCAAATATTTTTAAATTTTTCTATCGTGGTCACCAAGTGACGCCATTAATTTTGAATGTCATATCGTTTATGCAAATAATTTTGTAAATTTGTAATATTTTTTAATAAAAATTCGTAGAGTTTTATTATACCGCACAAAATGCTTTTGTCGGAACCTCAAATAATTATTATCTCTACATGTAAAAAAATCACAAAAATTGGTTATTTTTAGGCCTGTCACAATGGTGTTCCACCTTCAATAAACAAAACATTATATTTGAAAAACTTGTTTGGACTTAAAAGTTTTGTGATATTGTAAAAGCAAATTGCCTTCTTAAATATTAGAAAAAACTTTTTTTCCCACTCACTTTATATAATAAAATTGACTGTTGTAAATAGGTTGCATAACGTTTTTTTTTCTTAAAAAAATAAATTGTGTTATACTTTAAGTATTAAAATCTATTTTCTTAATGTTTTAAAGCTCTTCATTGTTTAAATTCAATCAAAGATATCTTTACTTTACAGAAAATGAAAATACACCCAATACAAATGGCTTGGTTTCAGGCTCTATTTTTATATTGTACTAAAGCCCTTTACGAAAGTGACAGACCCGTTAACATATAGAGCAATAAGTGGGAATATTATTTAAAAATTGTCTTTAAATTTATTTATTAATAGGTTGTTTTTATTATAAGTTTAAAGTATAAACTATAATTTTTTTGTTTTTTAACTAATACAAACCTTTGTTAAAGATTTAGACATAAATACCAAATATACTGCTACTCCGAGATAATATGTCGATACTAGTGCAAGTTCTATGAATAGCCTAAAAAATAAAAAAATATGCGTTGTAGCATCAATTTCATTATAAGCAAAGCAAAAAAAAATAAACTGGTGTAAGAAATTACTGCAAATAAAAATATTAAATTTATTTGTATTTCTTTGTATTTTAAACTAGAAATGTAACATAGAATTTGCTTTAATTGTGCTAAATAAATTAACATTTTCTTTTGACTAACTTGGCAATTTCAGACCATTTCCTAATTTTCTTCGGCCCTTGTTTAAAAACTTCTTCCGCTGTTTCAGCAAATCCTAGACTTGGAACCTTTGCTTGAACAGACGCTTTTTGTGATGCTTGTACCTATCAAAAAGCATTAAGAGATTAATTCAACTTGAAAATATTTTTTAATTGTATGTACAAAAGCCATTGGTGTACATTTATTATCAGACATATTTAAATTAGCCTTATACTGGGTTACTAAAAAGTACAGAAACCTTTAATAGTTATTTATTAGATAAGTGAGTTATATTACATATAAGACACGCAAGAAAAGTTTAACTCTCGAGCCCGAAGGGCGAGAGAGGTAATTTTCTTAAGTGACTTATATGTAATAACTCACGTGTCTAATACAAAATTTTATCCAACACTTTCGTATAAATCGTTTTTAATATCGAAAATAATTTGAAAACGTCATCCATTATTTGTTACTTGTCATTGTCAACACCAGCAACAAAATTTTGTATTGTCTATAATTCACTAGTGAGCTAAAGGGTACTTTAGCTCACTAGTGACTTATAGTACACTTTATATCCTCAAAATCTGATCAATTATGTAGATATTATAATATGTAAGTGTTGGATAAAAATATTTATCCAACACTTACATATAATATCTACATAATTGATCAGATTTTGAGGATATAAAGTGTACTATAAGTCACTAGTTAAACTTTTCTTGCGTGACTTATATGTAATATAACTCACTTATCTAATAAATAACTATAAAGCCGCTAAAGCTACAATTATCAAATTTGGTATCTATGGTGTATGTTGTTTTAAACATGTGATAATAAATCGTAATTGCACTGTTGCCGGATTTGCCAGTTTTGTGCTACACGTATTTTTTCAGTTTTTTAAATAAAATGCTTGCTATTTGCTATTTTTATTGCAATAAAGTTGACGGATCAAATTTAGTAAGTTCCTAAATTTTCAGAATTCTGTATTTTTAGTTGTGGAGATATAATACACTACGTTTCAGCAAAAAGTAATTTAGGGTCTAAATATCTTTAAAACCGCTAAAGCTATGTTTACAAAATTTGGTATTTAGGGTTTTTGATATGCCCAATTGATCAGTGATATCATCATTGTTGCCGAATTTTCAAAAGAATTGCGGTGTTGTCATTTCTTGGTAACCGCTAAAGATTAAATTTTTAAAATTTGGAATAATACTAAAGTTGGTACGCTCCTTTTGTTGCAATTAAAATTAATAGGGCATTTCATTTAAAATACCAAACATATTACATGTAGCGCAAAACTGGAAAATCTGGCAACAATGACATTATCACTGTGTTATTCTACTTGCCCAGAAAACTTTAAATTTTAAAATTTGTAAACGCAGCTTAAGTGGTTTTGGAGATATTTAAGCGTATTTAAACATTTTACCTAAAATGTGGTGTTGTCATATCTTAACATCTAGTAAAATTGAAACTTTCAAAAATTTGTAAACCTAATAAATTTAGCCTGTGCAATTTATTGCAATAGAAATAAATTTAACATTCCATTTAGAAAAACAAAAATAATACGTGTAGCACAAAACTGGAAATACTGGCAACTAGGTCGATATTACTATTAAATTCTTCATGTCTGATAACTATTAAATTCTTCATGCCCATTAACTTCCAGATACCAAATTTGGAAAATGTAGCCTTTGTGGTTTTTAAAGATATTTAAGTGTTGCAGTACTTTTTCCTAACCCAGTATGCTAGCTACAAATAACACTGACACATTTTATTTAAGTAGGTATACTGGTTAAGCAGGTAGGTATTGGGATATTGTCGAATAAAGCAACAAAAAGATGTATGTGACTAATCCAATCAGATGTGTTGACATGCAGGTATTCACGTTAGATTGTCTCTTTTCTTTACATTGCCTGTGTTATGTTATTTAGCTGATTCTGTAGGCAATTTAAAATATTTACAAAAAGAAGCACGCTTAAGCTCGTAATGCACTTTTTGTAAAAAGCTATATGGATATTAAAAAGTTTTTTGGTTTAAAAAACCAGTAAAAATAATTTATGTTAAGTCAAGATCACTATGATGATATTAACTTTTAAAATTGTATACAATTATTTTTAATTTTAGTTCTAAATTCTTACCAACATGTTTACAGAATAGGTACACAAAATTCCTATTATTATATTACCAATAGCTCCCACTATTAATCCTGAACTTTTAAAGGCTCTTGGAACTGCTAAAATTCCTGTTCCCAATGAAGCTTTTACTATGTGAATAAAGGCTCCTGAGTATCTACAATACAATTTTAAAGATAAATTGCCATAAAAAAAAAAATTGTCAGACACGAAAACGTTAATTTGCAAAATTGTTTTATTCCCATCTTTTATTTTAATTTATATTAGCTTATTTTTATTAGTTTTTCTAACACCACCTAGGGTCACTCGAATTATTTGCGCTCAATTATGGCAACCTAGATGCAATATTAAAAATGGCTCTAAAAAATCCAGTAGGCCTCAAAACTTTTTAAAATGTCACAAGTAAAAAAATACAGGGTGTTCCATTTAAAAATTTAAAATTTAAGTCATTTTCAGTTAAACCGGAAGTAGCCAAAAAGTGAAGAATATGCGTTTAATACTTTAGGTGTTATGCCTTGTCTAATAAAATCGTTGACACCCGGTATACAGGGTGTTAAACTTAAAAAAAAATCAAAAACACATATTTAAGTGAAAATTGTTGGACTAAATACAAACCTTATTTAAATAATAATTTATTGTTGTTGTTACAGAATTTTAAATAGAAAATTATAAAACTTAATTTTAAAAAGAAAAAGTTCCTGCAATGCATCTTTTAAAAAACATGTTGTAAAAACATGTAATAATGTATGTTTTTTTATCGTGAGCTAAACAAGATAGAAAAAAATAGAGAAAATAGAAGCTTTATTTCTATTTGCCTATAGTCCGAATGGGAAGCGACCTTCACCCATCTGTTTACCGGATAAAAACTGTTTTATGTTAAAGATAGTTTTTAAACAAAGGTGCTGTCATAGGTTTGCCTAAAAAAATTAGGTTAGGGCTATGACCAATTAAAGGAAATTAGGTTTTTTAAGTAATCCTGTATAATGTTAATTTTTATTTTTTTATTGTACATGATACTACTAATATATTAATACATTTTGTTTTTTTAATTTTATAAGTTGTGGTAAATTTTTAATTTTAAATTTTAAAAATATTTTTGGTATATCCTGTATTATTTTAAAATATATATTTTAATAACCAGCATATGTACGTATTTAAAAATATAGAGGTTGCCATTATAGAAGGTGTGTCAAAAATTTTAAGGTTATTTTTTTAAATTAAATATGGCATTGACTTAATTTTTTTAGGGAACCTTATGGCGATACGTTTGTTTAAATAATATCTTTAATATAAAACAGTTTTTATCCGGTAAACAGATGGGTTAATGTCGCCCTCTACTCGTACCAATAATCTTCAGAAAAAACAATAATTTTACACACATTTACATAGTCAGTAGTGGACCGTTATTTGTTATAAATATTTTGTCAGTTGCCGCTCACGACGCCATTGGACTTACTAAATGTATTTAAATTAGTGATAAATTACCCCCTTAATGTCATAAATTACACAAAATAAGATTAAGGACATTTAAGATTTAAGAAAAATTTGCAAATTAATTCGCAAATGGTTTAGATTTAAATTTTCTACTTTTAAATATTGTTAATAGAACCCTTTCATAAATTTTGATTTTTACAAAATTTGGCGCGATGAACCTATGGATTACTAAATATCCTACGGCACCTTTTCTAATTTCTATACGTTTAAATAACTACCTCTAGTTTCTTTATTAACCAACTGTTAATTAAAGTTGCTAAAATATCTCGAGGTAATAGATTATTTAATTTGTGGTAAAAATGAAATATTCTCCAATTATTGTAACCAATAATAATATAGGCCCGTTGGCGACCTAATTTTTCAAACCCCCATTTTTCTACCTGGTGGGTCTAGAATACATTCAATTTAAGATGCACTGTAGCCAAAATGTAGGTGGACTATTAGAGATATTTCTTAGAATCAGAAAAGGGTACTAAGGGTAGGTACTTAATTAAACCCAAGACTAATACACACTTACGAATAGTTAGTTTTGGTAAGCAACGCCTTTTTTTAAATTCCTTAATTAAACCCAAGACGAATACACACATACATATATTGCAATACGTATATTCTTGTATTTAATATTTACATAAATTTGTAGGTCTTTATGTGCAATAAATAAATAATATTATAAATATATTTACATATGTTTTACTTTTAAAATATTTCACAAAAAAAGAAAACAACTGGATATGAAGAGTTTATGAACAACTTGGCAACAATGCTTATGCCCCATTAGGGTTTACTCTTATTTAAATTCATAGGTCGCTTATAGGTCGGTTTTATTGCTTTTTAATCATCGGTCGCAGATGAGCTGGTCGCAGATAAGCCTATTTCGATTTGCTAGTAGCTGTATTCTTATCAAAATGCTATTATCTCTTAGGTATACAGGGTACGAAAAAATGTACCCTGTTTTGTCATAAAAAAGTAATTTATTATTAATAATTTTACCTACAGATTTCATGTAAAGGGTACCTTATAACATATTTAGTAAAAAAATTAACATTGGTGTAGTAAACAATTTTAGAACTATAAATATACTTACCCATTTGGATGCTCAAGTATTCTATGATCGTGTGGATCATAAATCTTTTCATTATTATATTTATTACTGATGGGTATATCCATTTTATGTTTTTCTGTTTTTACCAACACTGTCCTAAAATCATTACCAGCAAGATAAAATAGTTGTTAGTTTGGATAAAGAAGAATATACAGGGCCGTATTATCCGTTAGGCTGACTAGGCTACAACTTAGGGCGCCATGAAAAAATAGGCGCCAGACAGGGGAGTAATAGGCGCTAGACAGGGGAATTTTTAAAAAGTTTAGGTTGAGTGGGGTTTTTGGTGAATAACTTGTGGATAAGGTGCTCTTTGAATGAAATAAATGTAAATAATTAGAAACTATGTAACAAGTAGGTTTAACTTACTAATTACTACTAACTAAAGTCTTATTTTTTGCTAACCGTATTCATTAAAGTGGTTAAAACTGTATTGAAAAATGACCATATAAACATAAGAATTAAGAAAATATAGGAGTTGTATCACAGCCCAATAAGCTTTAGGGTTATGATTACCATTTTTATTTTTAGGGTTAATATGTACTTTACCCATATAACATTTTTGCCGGCGTTGTACATTTAATTTACTGGCATTGCCAACACTCTTTAATGGCAAGGCATTGGCAAAAAGGTATCAAAAGACGCGAAAGTGGGCAATTGACCGTTATTAGGCCACGTGTTGCAGATAAAGTGATGGCATCCGTCATTAATAAGTTATTGGCAAAAAATGCGTTTAAGATGATGGCATCCATCATTAATAAGTTATTGGCAAAAGATAATAAAAAGACACGAAAGTGGGCAAATACAGATACTCCCAAGCAGCAAGCTGACGTCTTATTGACGAAAATTGTCGCATATACTTTTTTTTAGAAGCTAAAATGATACAATATTTTATTTGAAAATTAAAATAGGAAAAAACTCCTTACTGCATGCAATTTCCTTGCAATACAAAGTACCATCTCTCGGAACTCTGTCCAACTTGGAGATGCTGTTTTTACACTAGCCGAAGATATTTCTTTCAAAGCTAAGTGAGATCACCTACCGCAGACCGCTCTCGAATTATTTTTGTCCAATGGGTACGGTTTAGACGATAAAAAGCGAAGATATTGCAGAAACGTAGTAGTTTATTGTCCATTACGCCATCTATCGGTATGTCAAAAAAACTATTAAATATATATAATATTTTTTATTAACACGTCTTTAAAACTTTTAATAAAGTTTTAAACAAAATGTTTACAGCTCCTAACAGTCTACTTGAATATCTTGCCTTCTCGACTAGCCATCACCAAGTAATCACACAACACACACTTATTAGGTAATGAATACATTTAATTATGTCTATTAAAAAACTCTTTTCTTTAAAAAAGAAACTAAAAAGCTAGAAAACCACGTAGAAAACAAATGCACAAAGCGGTCACCTTCGGTCAAAATTAACGTAGCTAATTTTACCATCATTTTATTTTTATTCGCTCCAAAATACATAATAAACATTTTGTTTGACCTAATTTTTATTTGCATTATTTTTAACAATAAAATGTTATGAAAAGGCCATTTCCTTTAAATTATGTAAAAAAACATAAAATAATGTTGTTTAGCTGCCATTATAAATAAAAAGATCAAAAAATGGGTTTAATGTTAGTTAAATACCAATGTTAATAATATGGTTTAAAAAGTATGAATATTCGTTGAAGGTTTGCCCTCAAAAATCCAATATTTATTTGCCTGCAACAAAAACGCGTGCTTTATTTAGTCAGGATTGGTATGCCGCCATTTTTGTATGCTTGCCGGCAATTCGCCTGCATGTAAAATTTATTGGCAATTAAGTGTTTATTTAGGGTTGTTTTAATGCGTATAAGATGTTGGCATAATATTGCCACCAATTGCTAATGCTTTACCATCAATGCCAATATGAAAAATGTACATTGCCGGCAAATAGTGTTTGCTGGGTAGTTTACACAAAATAAAAAAATTCACTTGCCCTATACATTCATGTTGAAAGTTTACAAAAAAATACCGAGACAAAGTTTTTAATAAATTTAATGCATACGAGCCCTCCCGACAAAGATAGGTAACTATATTTGGTGAATTCCTTTTAGCTTTTAGAACCGTTCTTCAAAACCGATCAAAACAGTTTTAAAGGAACACCAAAAAACAGTGGGATTTGCCCGTTGACATGACATTTATAGGATTTGACAGATTTGTTGTTCTTTGTTTGGTTTTAGTTTTAATCATCCGTGGTTTATATTATATTTTTTCGGGTTAATTATTTAACCACAGTAAATTATTATAGATATTTTTAAATATAACCAAGTATTTTTACTATTTACCTTTTGGCATATGTCATTAGTGTCAGAACACTTCGTGCACCTCCTTCGATGATGGTGCATGAGAGGCAAGGGAGAAGTAATAGAACGGTTCTGGAGAACAACTCCACTATAAAAGGAACACTTATAGTGTCGTTCAGGGAGGTTCTAAAGCATAAAAGGAATACACCAATTGTTAACACGGTTAAATACGTGACGTATATGACGTCACCGTTGAGCTAGAAAATGTAATGTTTTTAAATAATTTTGAATCATATTAACAAAAAAAATGGCTTAATAAAACAGTGTTAATTTTCTTTTAAAATAAAAAGTGATAAGTATATACTTACTTGGAACCAAACATTTCAAGACTGTTTGTAGAAGATTGAGAGTCACCTATTTTTTCAGTCATAATGAATAAAGTATCTGAAAAAACAAAATTTTACTTTTTCTGCTTAACCACCACACATAGTGCATGTCATTGTTACTTATGGTAAAAAATAATACGGGGATCTCGAACCCATTGCACAATTTATACAGGGTGTTTTGTAACAACGATACGAAACTTTAAGGTGTGATTTCTTAAGTTATTTTATAAAAGAAAAATCAGTTTTTCTCAATATTTTTAATATGCTTAGGCCGATTTGGATAAAATGTAATACATTTATTTAAAGTAATAAGGCGCTTTTTGAGCCCTAACCATATTATTATTATTGGGTTTAGTGGCGTCTCAGTGGGCACCGCAACTTATATTATTGAGAAAAAAAATACGCCATTGATTTATTTTGACGTTTTTATAATATTTTATAATTGGGCAATTAATAATACCAATTTTTAATTCTCTGTATATTTTTGTTAGTTTTCGATAAAAAGAAATAAAGCCACATTAAGTTATTCTAAAAAGGAGCCCTAAACAGCGTAAAATAAAATCTAAAATTAAAAAATAAATAATTTTGTCCTTAGTTTTGAGAAATCCTTTTGTAGTCTATTTTTAAAATATTCTAAAAAAATCATAGAGAGAAGTATAAAATGTTGCACAAGATTAATGTTTAATATAAAATTTCTTTAAAAAATGCTTTAATGTGTGTTCAAAAATAGGTGTTACAAGAGAACATTTTTAATTTTTAATCTGCATTTTCTGAAAGCTGCAAAATTTTACTTTAATTTCTATTACACAGGGCGAGCTATAACTAAAAATATAAAAAATGCCCAAAAGTAGAAGTATCTTTTATTAAAAATAATAATAATCAAGTAGTAAAGTAAAGTTAAATTTTAAAAAAATGTGTAGGTTTTTTTCACATTATGCATTAAAATTAAAATACCGGCCAAAAGAGACAAAACGAGAAATTTTAAAGAAAATTAAAATATACATATTTAAGATTTTTTTCTTAAATTGTTTCTCGTGTGGAATATTTCGGTGTTAGAAGCGTAGATATCTTTAAAAAATGACAAACTATTTTCTTTAATTTATTGCTTTAAATTTAAATTATACCAAAACATTTAATGACTTGTAACATTATTTTAAACAATTTTGTTCTATTAGTACGAGTACTTTACTTTTGGTCATTTTTAGTTATAACTTTCCCTGTATATTATCAATGCGAGTAAAATTCGTATTTTTAGGTTTAGACAATGCAATAGGTTTTCCCACAATGCTAATTAAAAATTTAAACATTTTTGATCCATTTGTTCACTTGTACCACCTATCAGCAGACACACTGTATATACAGGGTTTTCATTTATTTTGCCACCCACTTACAGTGATAACTAAAAAGATAGAAGAAAACTTCTTGAATAAAAGTTTCAAAGTTTTTTATCTACCATTTTTCAAGAAACAAATAAACATTAAAAAATTAGGGAAATGAATAGGTAAACTTTTTTAATGGAACATACCGTATAATTTGTCACCAATGAAAATTGGTTTAAAAAATATCCCATTTAATATATCTATCTTTAACAGTTTTAGCAATATGGCCACTTGAATCTAAAAAATAGTAGATATAATTTCCACCATAGCTAATCTTAGTGTTTACAGCTTAGACTTGTAAATAAAGGTCTTTCAATTGAAGTAATACCTAGTATCTCAAATAGAAATTTCTCGGTTTTAAATCCACATTTTTTTAATATCTAGGTATAACTATATTTAGTATAGTATGCAGTTTTATGATGCAGCGTCTGATTCCTTCTCAATCGGTTTAAAGTACTAAAAAAGTTACTAAAGTGGTAGCACAGTTGGGGCTACTTTGTTTATTCACTTGAGAATTGGGTCGCCATCATCAGTAGCTCTGCGCAGGTTATACGCCGCACTGTGGAAAAGTTTAAACGTAAGTTAATTTTACGTAAAAACTATTCCACAAACTTTTTAACAGTGCGACGGATAACCTGGCAGAAAACCGATGATGGCAACCCTATTTTCGAATGAATAAATTTGGAGTAGCCACAACTAAGGTACCACTTTGGTAATATTTTTTTATTACTTTCAACTTATGAAGAGAAGTCAGACGCTGCATTATAAAACTGCACACTATACCTAATATAGTAACACTTAAAATTTAAAAATATATGTATTAAAAACCAAGAAAACTTCATTTAAAATAATATCACTCTTATTGAAAGACCCTATATAATAAAAATAATTTGTGCTCTGCTCTGTTATTCTTCATATTTAATTGGCCGTTTTTCCGAAAGTATTAAAGCTATATAAAATAAAGTTTTTCTTTTAAAGCTATTTTAAAGATGTTTTTAATGGTAATAAAATATAGGGGGCGTTCTATTTAAAAAAGTGTACTTAACCTTAGTTCCTTTTGTTATGTTCAAAAGATAATAGAGAAAAAATTAAGAAACTTTTATACAAGAAGTTTTTCTTATCCATTTTGAATAATATTGTAAGTGGGTGGCAAGATATCAATAAAAACCCTGTTATACATATAAAAATATGGTGTCTTAAGTGTTTGGTTTGTTTTAATTGTGGATGGATTTTTATATGTGAATAATTAAATGTTTTTATATTAAATGTTATGACAAATAATTGTAAATGTGTTTTTAGAATGGAAACTCTTCGTTATAGGATTTTTGTTTAACCATCTGGCAACGTTAAAAATCTACGTGATGAAGGCCCACTCAGGTCAAAACGTCGTAAAAATAAAATAATAAAATATAAATTATCTTTTTAACTGTTTACTTTTTATTAACTGCCTTGCCATATCCCTAAGAAAAATTTACAAAAAATTAAACCATATAGAAATCTACATATGATAATAATACTTTTATAAAATAAGTAATCTAAAGAAAGTAAAACAGATAATACACAAAAAGTACTTAAAACATTTATTATTTATTATTTTTATGTATATAAAACTCAAGCTTTTTATTATTGTCATATTAATTATGAAGTAAATATTAATTGATATTGTCAAGTATACCACACAGAAGGCGTGGTTTTTATCTTTTTTTTGCTTTTAGGCAATTTTTTACTATTTAATTTTTTTTAACATAATTTAGTATAGTATTTACACAGCTCTGTAAAATTAATCGGCTGTTTTTTTTTTTTTTTAAATACCAATGAAGAAATCATAGTGATAGAGTTTAGTATTCCCAATAGTACACTCTACTCGGTAATGATTTTAATTTTATGCATTTAGAATTGGAATAATTATATCCTATAATAGGTAATCACTTTTCAATTACACATGGTACATTACATTTTATTATTTATTAATATTTGTCCTAGAATTATACTTTTATTTGTTTAATTAAAAAATGAGTTATCTTCCTATTTAAAAACATTCTACAAACTTTTTTGTTAATATTCTGTTAATGTTTGTCCTTTCCAATACCTTCCAAAGTTAATGGGTATACATCAACAATATCACCCTGTGTGTTGTTTAAATGTAAAGGATTAAAAACACAAAATAATTTTTAAAAATAGGTGGGTAAACTGATTAAAGAAACAAGCGTTTTGGGCTTATAATAAAGATATATTAATAAAATTAGGAATTGAAGAAACTACATTTGCGTTTTTAATTAAATCTAATTGATTTATTTTTAATCCTAATTAAACCTTTATTTGTACACATAATAGCAATAACCTACTACTTACCAGATCTAAAAAATATATAAATATAATGTCAAAATACAATATATTACGTTGTAATCACATAATTACCTAGTAACCGAATAAATTATCCAAATAAACCAAACTATATTATTTACGTATTTAATTATTTGTAAAGAAAAGTGTTTTTTTTTCCAGTATTTATACAAAAATTAATTCGACAATTTTTATCTATCGTAATCTCAGGTACAATGATAAATCACTTTATAGATATAAAAACAAAAAGTTAAGTTTTACTTATCTCTTAGCGTCAATAAGTAATTGTTGCATACCAAAGTAAATATAATGCAAATTACAATTAACACAAATCTTTCTAGTATACAGGGTAGTTAAAAATGTCGGAATTGTTCTTATTAATATTATAAAAATCATCACAATTTTTTAGTACATTCTGTATTATTAAAACAGACATATTTTACTAACTAGCCTAAGAATGTATTAGAAAAAAACTTTGGATTGCAATTAAACAGAATGTGTTAAAAATTTTGAGCTTATTTTTTAATTTTTTTTTATTTTTTTATTTAAATATAGGCCTTAACATATATTTTTTGGCTACCCGGTAGCAATACATTTGTTTAATACTATATTTAATATTAAAAAGTGTTTATCTGGTAAACATATGTGCAGGCCGCTTTCTATAAAACAGATTTTTCTACCTATCTCTGTTCCTTTTATCCAAACTTTGAGTGTAGTAGAGGTAAAACTATGTTACCTTATTTATAAAGGTTTATATTACGATCAGGTGTAAGTTAAACCTTGGTGTAACAATGTTATACTACTGCAATTTAATTAAAAATATTTTTTTGCACCGCATTCCCTACATTTCACCAGCGAGACGCATGGCTGCGGGCTCTTTGAAGTAAAGTGTGACCAGATTTTAATACATACAATGCATTTTTTTATTGTCTTCCCCCTCCTTTTTATTTTCTAAACGAATTATTAAAAAAAAATATTTGGGATACAAAATTAATGTATAAATATTAATGTATAAATAATGTCTTTAAATGTAAAGTTGACAAAAGGAAATTTCAATATGGTGGCTGAGCGCCATCTTGGGGAAAAAAATTAAAAATTCAATGGAAACGGGGGTCTTGTGACACATCATTTTAAAGCTTCTAACGAGTACTTTATAACCGTCAAGTACCGTAACCGTAGAATATTAAGTCATTACCTTCACCTAATAGATGGCGGCACTTTAAAAATTACTTAAATATCTAATTTGGATGACCATATTTCCGAGACTAATAAAGTTAGATGTACTAAATATATTTTCCCAAAGCTCTTTTAAAGATCTTATTAATGGTGGTATAATATACAGGATGTTAAAAAATCTCCTACCCTGTATATTATTACCAGTGTCACCATTAAAAAGATCTTTAAAATAGCTTTAGGAAAATACCACATTAGGTACATCTAATTTTATAAGTTTTGGAAATATCGCCATTCAAATGGGGTATTTAGGTAACTTGTGTCGCCATTTTGCATTAGGTAAAGGTAATGACTTTATATTATAGGGTTATACAGTACTAGCCAAGAGCTTTAAAATATTGTGCCACTCTCCCTTTCCATTAAATTTTAAAGAAATGCACTGTATATAAAGCTTCCGGCAAACGGTAAGCGCGACGTTGCGTTAGAGGGACATCAGCGCGTCAATATCTTATGACAACACGTTCGTGATACGCCAGGAAGGACGGCGACCTAACGCTAGGCAAGGATTCAAGAGCAGGCCTCACATTACCGCAACGAGCCCGTGGCCGTGCGTTTCCCTGGTAAAATGTAGGGGGATTGGGTGTAATTATTTTTTATTTAATCAAACTGCAGTAATATGACACAAATATAGCACGCTTTAAATCACACCTGATCATAAATTAAATCTTTATGAATAAGGAACCACAGTTTTAAAGTTTGACCACACATAACCACACCGAGTCCTGCACCGTAGTACGGCCGTGTCTTGGTTTTGAAATGGACCGTTTTAAGCAAATGCCGTAGGCTTAATATCACCGCTTTGTGCCCGACCACATACCCCGCACCGCATTTTAACAAGTAAACAAACGTTAGTTTATTTAATTTCTCGAAATATTAAATTAAAGAAACATATAAAACAAAAAATAACAATATATTCTTAGGTTTTACTCACATATTATTCACAAGATGTAACAATAAAATTAATTTTACACTTTTTAGTACTTATTAAATCACATTCCATTATTGTTTCTTTAGAACGAGTAACCTTTACCCACAAACTTTTATTTATTTTAAATAATAAATAGAAATCAAAGGTAACGCCCGTAAACTCATAGCTTGGCTCGGGGAACATCGGCGTTATCCGATCTACGTATGATTTCATTTGCTGGGCATGTTTCAGACTGTAAGAGACACGGTTGTACTACGATGCGGGTCTTGTGGGACATCGTTGCGGTTAGGTGTGACCAGACTTTACCTATATTACACTTAAAGTTTGAAAAAGGAAACGTAGTAATATTGGTTTTATTTAAACAACGAGATATACGTACATAAAACAATTGACTAGGCTTGACAAAAATGCTTTGTACGTTTTTGAGGGCATGAAAAGTGTTAAATTTTTTTCGAATTAATTTGCCCCACTTTCCTCTATCATTGTAAAATCGGGCTCGGTGCGGTTATGTGTGGCCCGACCTTCTGTATTAAAATGAGTCAATACCGTGCTGCTGTCTCGTCACGCTCGCTGTTGCCCTTGACCAAGGTCTGCATATTTTAACACATCAATGACAACTTTAAATATTAATGTGACAGATGTACGCACGCACAAAATAGTTTTCTTTTCTCTTCGGTACTTTTTGAATAAAAATCAATAAAATTGCTTTTTATGTTATAATCTTTTGTTTATAGGACACTTTTTTAACAATTAAATTAACTGTTGCTGTTATACTGCTTTTTATAATTTGCTTTTTATTTAACAACAAATACTATTTGCTCAAAATTGGCTAAAATGCAGCATAAATTGAAAGCGGTTATTTTTTTTGACGGCCAACAAATTTTAAATGCAGATTTCATAAAGCATTATAACAGCAAAATTTTTAACGACATCAAATACATAAAAAGTAAGTTATAAACGGGGATATTTCATTGGTTTTAGTTAAAAAGTACTGAAATAAATGTTTTAAATATTTTGGAGAATGCTTTTAATTTTCATATTTCTAAAGTGGGCCCAGCTATCATCTTGATATTAATAGTTGTCTTTGATATGTCAAAAAATGCAACAATACTTATACTGGGTTAGTAAAAAGTACCGCAACTTTCAAATATCTTTAAAACCGCTAAAGCTACACTTACCAAATTTTGTATCTTAGGGGTTTTGGACATATGGAATTAAATAGTAATATCGGCACTGCTGACATATTTCCTAGTTTTGTGCTACACGAATTAATTTCAGTTTTTTAAATGGAATGCCTAATTTATTGCAATAAATTTTGTAAGTTTCTTAATTTTCAAAATTCTATCCCTATTAGTTGTTGAAATATGATACACTACACTTTCCGCAAAAAGTAATTTGGGGCCTAAATATCTTTAAAACCCTTAGAGTTATGTTTACAAAATTTGGTATTTAGGGGTCTTTTGGCATGCCTAATCGATCAGTGATATCAGCATTGTTGCCAAATGTTAATAGAATTGTGGTGTTGTCATATTTCGGCAAGATTAAATTTTGAAAATTTGGAATCTAGAAATAAAGATGGCACGCTCCTTTTATTAAAATTAAAATAAATTGGGCATTTCATTTAAAATACCAATAATATTACATTTAGCGCAAAACTGGAAAATCTGGCAAAAATGACAGTATCACTGTTCAATTCAACTTACTCAAAACCATTAAATGCCAAAGTTTGTAAAAGCAGCTGTGGGTTTTAATTTTTTTATTATTTTAATAATTTAAATCTTTATATTTTATAAGGCCAGAAATTTAATTATTAATATCACCAGTTAGATTTTAATTCCATTTCTGAAGCTATTTTAACAGGTTTTGCAAGCGTTTGTACTGTTTTTCGTAGGTGTTTTGAAATGGCTCAAGAGTTTAACTTTCTCACGGTTAAAAATATTTTATATAAATATAAAATAAATATTATGGAAACCTTTTTTTTGTACCAAACAGGTTATTTAAGCTGTAATGGTTTATATAAATTGTACACTTTTGTTAAATATAAAAAAATATATATTATTTTTTTCTTCTTCAACGGCATAGTAAAAGGATAACAATTTGCAAATATTAGTTTATTATATTTTTTTACAAAACAACTACATATTGTATAACAAGTAACGTCTACAGAAAAATAAAATTAAAGAAAGGACAGAAAATTACCTTTTTTGAATACCTAAAAATCACATGTTGTCTATACGGGTAAAAAAATATATATCTACTTATTTATATTAGTAAATAAAGAAGTTTTTAATCTACTACAAACCTAAACAATTCTAACAGTTTTTTACTAATTACCATTATAATTATTCCATTTATATTATTTAGGTTTACCAAATTATACAGGGTGTCCACCGGGAACTAATGCGATCGATTTCTTAAAAAAAAAATAAAAAATTTACTCTTAAAGTTAATTTTTTTGTTAGCATTTTTGTCAATAATCTTTTTAACAAATAATTTTAATTACTATGTATTTAATAACTGTCAAATTGTCAATAGAGTCTACTTAAGAAGCTTTTTCTCTACGAGAAGAAAAAAATTAATGGTTATGTAATGGCTTGTAAGCGTCATTTTTGACATAGAATTTAAAATTAGTAAAAACGGTTAAACCCAGGTATAGAACACTATACATAAAATATATTTAGAATTTTATGGAGGCACTAAAAAATAAATAATATATAGGTGTACCATTTAACATAAATGTCAAAATATTTTAGTTGCATGTCTCCCACTGACTTTATAATGTTTCCAAATTTTCAAATTTTTTAAGGCCTTATTTTCAAGAAATCGATCGAAGCAGTGATGGGACACCCTGTATGACTACTTAATATAAACAGGTATCACAGTGTAACCAGGAAGTAGGCAGTGTGATGAAATTTAATTTAAAAAATCTCAATCTGCTTTTATGTCTGTGTAATAATTTTTTGTTCTTATTGTCTTGCTTAGAGCGGCCTTTACAAAGTCGAGTCAATCCTTAAGTTAGAATACCCCTACCCTAGAAGCAAACCACATTTCAAAAAATATTAGGAACAAAAAGAGAAAAAAAGAAAGTGAGGACCTTTTTTGCTTTTAAAAAATGTGTATACCTCCATTTGCATTGTGTCGTGGGGCGGGCAAATAATTGTTTGCATCACGGTGCAAGACACGTGCCTGGTTGCAAAATTTAAATTTCGTACTAATATTGTGATTTTTTAGGACGCATCAAAGATAAAAAAACTCTCCTGAACATTTTACTATAAGTGACATATCGGGTTTTCCATCTTACCATAAATTTAACTCTGAGTTTGTTAAGAGGACATTGTAAAAGCCGCTCTTAATAGAATTAGTTATTTTAATGTATTTTGCATTGTAACTGAGAAGTATTTAAAAATCTTATGACAATTAGTTAAGGACTCTTTATTCTAAAAAAAAATAATTTACTAGTCGGGTAGATATGTTTTCAATTGTCAATTTTTTATTACTTAAACTTAATATTTTTCTTAGTTAACTTACTTATCTTAATGTATTTTGCATTGTAACCGAGAAATACTCAGAAATCTTAAGACAATTTCTTGGGACTCTTCATTTCACAAGTCGGGTAGATATGTTTTTAATAGTTTTTTTTTTTTATTTCGACATATTATTTTCCTTAGTAAAATTACTTATCTTAATGTATTTTGCATTGTAACTGAGAAGTACCCAAAAATCTTAATAAGACACCTTTTTAGGACTCTTTATTTCACAAAATTTTTATTTACAAATCGGGTAGATTCTTTCTTACAGGTTAATTTTAATAGAATGTACATTTTAAAATAGGTACCAGATCTAATAAAACACCAATATTAATATTTAAAAAAACATCTTCATTCCTTTAGTGCCATGCTCTGTATCCAGAGCGTAGACTCCCTCTCGCACATATCTGTGGCGCTTACCAAAATGTTTTTACACAGATATGCGGGATCATCGGCTTTACCTACCTGGCTTCCCAACCACAACGTGAGAGGGAGTTCCAGGCAGAATACTACACAGTGCATGGTTTGCCTTCTGTAAAGTGACGAGCAATAAAAAAACCCGGCTCTGCGGTAAGAGGCAGCGTTGCCAACCCTAGGTATTTTACGTAGATCTAGGTATTTTAAGCCTTTCCTGTACCTACGTACTTAAGTCCCAGAATCTACGCACTTTCTATCAAAATTATTTTCTATACAAAATAGACTTATTGAAAGCGAACGCACATACACAACTCATCGCGTCATCTAACCAGAACAGCCAAAACTAACGTTTAAGTATATGCGTCACGCCTCACGCCATTCATTCAAACAAAGTGTCTATGTTCTATGCATAAAACTGTGACTGTACTTAAGTCAGACTCTACTACTACAATTTGTCTCCCATGTTTCCCTTGCTGGCCCAATTTGCCCAAAATTTATTAACATTGCCACATAGCAGTGCAAATGTTAAGTGTCTGTTTTCTACGATCAATTTGATGAAAACTAACATAAGATACAGACTTTCCACTGACACACTAACAGGCTTACTTTTCACGAAAAGTGGCCTCAAAAAAAAAACGCGAACCTTTGCAGGAACACATTAGGAATTTTATTCAATATATGTACAAATTTAGGACTAAAAATGCTAATAAAAACTAAATAATTTAAATAAATTTATGATGACTCTGAGAGTAGCAAACTTTTTCAATTTACAAGTGGTAATTCATAGTTTTTTTCTTTGCTAATTGTATTTTTTTTTATTTATTCTTTGTCTGTTGTCTGCTACTTTTAGTACAGTCATTAAAATTGTCTTTTATTCACTTTAAAGCCGGCGTCTCATGTGCGGAAAAGCAAAACGAAACTGTCAATTTTTTGAATTTAACTGGCCTTTTTAAATTTTAAAAAAGTCACGTGGCTAAATAGACCAATCATATTTAAGGAATTTGACAGTTCCGTTCTGATTTTACGCAGATGGGGCGCCTGCTTTAACTACCCTATGGCTGCATTTAGAATCGACGCCCGGTAAAGACATGCGCTATTAGCAAGACCTTATCAAAACTGAACATAAGGACCAAATTAGTTTGGAGATGTCAAACAGGGTTAACTTGACCGTTGACCCCAAGGTTATCGAATATGAATGTGCACCAACTCTTCTCTCTTCATTTCACTGATAAAAAAAAGTACCTAGATCTAGGTTTTTTTTTATATGGAATTTTTACTATTTCTACGTAGTTTTTTCATCTGGTCTACGCCTTGTTTAAAATCCGGGTTGGCAACACTGGTAAGAGGCCAGTACGCTAGCCTTTCCATCACGCTCACCATTAAATTCTAAGGGCTATAAAGCCCATTATAAATAATGCTAAGCCAATTGTACTATTTTAAAATCAAAAGGGCTATGTTGCAATCTTAAATTAAAAAACTAAATTTTAATTTGAAAAACGATTAATAGCTTAATACCCAAATATTACACATTTAAATATAAAAAAGGTTAGGACGGGTGGTCCTGACTTTAGACACGCACGCACACGCATAAAGTTACAGTATCTACAACACATTATGACCACTTTTAAAATTGCCACTTGAGTTATAAGTCAGTTGAACCCTACTGGTACTTGAACCTGGCCGTTTAAAATATATTGCTTTATTGCTTTTAGTTATTGTATTTTTATGGGCAAGTTCACATACCAGTTACGTTCAACTAAACCATAACTTAAGTTGCAATTGTAAAACTAGATCTTTATCTTTAGAGAATAATATTTTTTTATGCTGTAATAATCAATATTCTTCATCTTTTTCGTATCGTATTTGGTGATATGATGAAGTTCGGCACTTGTTGAATCTTCTGAATTCTCCTAGAACAGGCAAAAGTTGCAAAATATACATTTTCTGCAACACTTTGCTTGGGTTTGCTTTTCTCTAAAATAGAATAGCTTATTGTCAGTTTATAAGTTCTACAGTAAGATTTTTTACTGTAAAGGATTTGGTTATATTTAATTAAGCTCCAATTATTATATCTCTTCTAAAGCATAATAAGTTCCAGATACAAGTCCAAATAGAGACAGCATCATTATTATAACATCTTTTATTAGCCTCCAATGAAATCTACCCCAGCCATCTTCCCAATCTACTATTATTTCTAGTAGAGCTGGAACAAAGAGTCCTAATGTCGATAAAAAGACTGCTCCGATTATATCGATAAGAGTGCTTAAATTTTCTCCACCAGCTATGGCAATACCTAAAAATATAGAGTTTATTTAGTTAAAGTTTATTCCAGAGACAAAATTGAGCTTATTAGCTAATTTTGTATCTAAGCTATATTTTACACTCAATATAATTAATACAGGGTCTCCTAACTCTATTTATACACGAAATACTATTTTCTCTGTACAAAATTGTGTCGGTTTGGTGTTTTTAAATAGAACACCATGTATATTTTAACAAATTTTGACTTTATTGAATTCTATATCAAACATGTTTAATACACTATACAGACAGGTCCACTGTACTAGAAACATAGGAAACACTTAGGCGAGTTGACTTACATTCATCTGACTTGAACAACTGTAAACAAAACTCACAAAAACGATGCGATAAAATTGTGAAATATTTTGTATTACAAAATGAGATCTCGTTCGGTTAATCATACAAATACGTTTAATAATCGGAGCTAGTAGTAGTAGAAGACAGTAGTAAATTAATCAGTTTCCTGCCTTTGTTCCTAGTAGCGTGGACCTGTCTGTATACGTCAATTACTGCTGGTTTTTGAGAGATTAACGGCATAATGACATACTTTTTAACGATAAAATAACAAGACAGCAAAATATTATTTTGGATTAACTTATTTTTATCTAATTCTGTCACTGTCAGAGTGACAAATAATATGACAATGTGTAAATAGTCACTTTTAATAGGTAAAGTTATGGTCATACTTATGGCGTACAAGGAACAAAAAGAGAAATATCTTTTCTTATTTTTATGTAAAACCGGATTCTAAAACTGACTGTTTGAAGGAGGTAAATATATGTTATTTTTAAAATATAATGCAATAAAAACTGTTAAGTAAATATTTTTCTTTTTTTATTCTGCAGGCCACTTGAGTCTTTTAATTTTAGATAATTTACATGACATTTTTTTCTAACAAAGTAAAAAAAATTAAACCTTGCCATCCCGATATTTTATAAAACAAGTGCACTACAAAAATCATTCCAAAAGTCAATTTCACGCAAAAATTAGGTAGGTTACCTCTCTTTTAATTACTGGAATGACTTTTTTTATAAATATAACTGTAGGTCAGCTAATTAGTTTTATTTTTGATACATGTTTATTTACTTAACCTAAAAATTACCAATTATTGAGTTATTATTAGTTTTTAGGGTAATTTAGTTTATCCTGAAAACAGTGATAGAGTTGGCACCAAAATTTTTACGGATTTTTTTGTCGCTAAAGTGTGTTTTTTTTTGCAGGAAATGAATATTTGTTAAGGTCAAATAACTTCATGTATTTATTTTAAGATTAGCATAAAGAAAAGTACATATTGTACATATCGAAGATGGCTAAAATTATACGTAAATATGTACGTTTTACCATTTTAATTACGATTTTCGTTTAATATCTATATCAAACACAAAATAAATTCAGAAGATACATCATTAAGTTTTACAGATTTACCTGTTATTATAATTATTAAAGTACTTCTTAAGATCACCTGAGCAATATTATGCCGTGATGTTGGTATTCTGTGTTTAAGCCTGCTCCATGTAATATCTGCTGGAACATAGAATATTAACATAAAGGAAAAAAATACTGCTATCGCTATGGTTCCTTGGCAAACCTGAGCCAGACTAAAATAAATAAAAGTAAAGTTTATTATAAAAATTGCATTTCTGTCGTGCTGTGACATGTCACAAATATTTCAAAAATTACTTTGAAGCAATTTAATAAAAATAAAATCACCACATAGTATAAAAGCAAGGTCGCTGTTCGCGTCTGTCTGTGTGTAATATGTATGGATGCTTAGATCTTTAAAACTACACTACGGATTTTGATGCAGTTTTTTTATTAGATAAAATAATTTAACAGGAAGGTTTATATGTATAATTAGTTTTGGTTAGTTTGGGTTTTGGTTAGAATTCTAATGTAAAGTCGTAAATAAACACATTTTTTTGCGCTTAAGCTGAATTGATACCTTATTGACGTTTCTGTTTCCGTTTTTCCTTTGACGTTTTCAGTTAGAAGAGCACAAACTTTCCATTGGGCAATCCCTCATATAAGTAAAGCACGGGTCTTTCGATGCTTTATGTCCTCTACACAGCTTAACCATTGTTTGGTAGTGTAGCCCAGCTCTGCAGCAAGGTCAAGAAATAGTGTGGACGCATGCTTTACTTATATGGGGGATTGCTCAATGGAAAGTTTGTGCTGTTTGGGGACGTTTCTGTTTCCGTTTTTCTTTTGACGTTTTCAGTTAGAAGATTAAACAACAACTTTCCATTTGGCAATTTATATTTTCTGTTTACCGTTTCCATATACCATATCAAAAACCGAAACGTCAAATGGCAAACAGAAACAGAAACGTCAATCTATAAATTCATCTTTATATTGCAAACGCTGGCTGGTATATGGAAAAGGAAATTGTTTTGGTTAATTTTAGTTAATTTTGGTTGTATCTAAATCTGGTTAGATAAAATATAACGCGTGTAAAGCCGCGGGCTAAAGCTAGTATAAAATAAACTAAATTTAGTTTTATTATGAATACATTTTATTCTAAAAATTATGGTAGACTTAACCTAAATATGATTCTGAAATTAATAACTTACATATCGTCTGATGGTAAATTTTTAGTAATTGTTGGGTATGTTTCTTCACCAAATCGGTAATATCCCAAAATCCGATACTTGTATACAGACTTACAATTACAATCATAGCTGAGTTAAGTACACCAGGACATCCAATAAAATTATCACTTATCATTGAATTTTCTACTGGCATAATAGTTCCTATTCCTTCCATGGAAAAATAACACTGTACTGAAGAAAGATGGAATTCCTTAAAAATAATAGTATGTTAACAGTAACATTTAAATAACTAACTTACGGGTATATTAGCATTTTACATATTTAGCCAGATTACTTATACAGGATGTTACAAATTCGAAGGTCACCATTGGAATCTCGGAAACGCTATGAGATACAGGGTTGATTAAATGGGGGCAAAGTTGCGCAATTTTATATTTTACCATATTCCGTTTAAAAAGAAATAAAAATTTGCAGCCGTTTTAAAACTACCATAAAAACCTAATTTGACCTTCCAATGGAAATTTCTCTGATCGTTTGGGATAAAATCGTAATTCTCAATGACAAAATAGTGGATAATGTTTTTTTTTTTTTTGATTCGAAGCGTCGCACAAATCGAAAGCGTAATATCTTGTTAGATTTAGAATTGAAATAAAAGTTTTTTAAGGGTGAAACGAATCCTGCCAATTTAACATCGGATGTAATTACATTATTTTATGGAACGAAAAAAGTACCAATCAAAATGTGATTTTCGTTATCTATCAGTTTATTTTAATTATTTTTTCAAATAAACTGAGAAGAAAATAAAAACTAATTTTTAAAATTTGGTTTTTTTCCAAATAATTTCGAAACAGCTGCAAATTTGTACATTTTTAAAACTGACTATTGATAAGCATGAAACGCAAATCCTGTATATTTTTAATTCTCTAAAATGTGCTGCTGGTAAAGGTTTTTTTAATTTAAATTTAATTTTTTAAGCAGAAATACAATAAAACAAATTAAACCAGAAAATTACATATTTTTTTATTCTTTAAAGTAAACTAAGGTATTCTAATAATAATGACAAGTTAAAATAGGCAAGTTTGAAAGGTGAAACAGGTGACACGAACGTAAAAATGTTATTAAAACAATAACTAACTAAATTGACTTGACTCTTGAGGCAGCCACCTAAGTGCAATTTTCTGTATTTTCCACGGAATTTATGTCATAGTTTGTAGAGAGATATTAAAAGTTTTAAAGCGAAACAGACTTTTACTGGTAAGAACGTAAAAGACACAAGATAATACAGTAAAAGTTTTAAAACAAAGGCATACACATCCAAAATTATTTTTGATTTTACTCATAAAAAATAAATAATAATAATGGAAATATTTACAAAATATATTTTTAGACCCAAGAGCAGTTATATTTTTTTATAATTTTTCTTAAAATATTTGTAACTCAATACGTTTTTAAAAGAACGCTCCTCAATTTTACTAATATATCATAATTTTTGGATATATGATACACTTTTTGTTAGAACTTTTATTAGAGCATGCAAAAAGCTTTAAAAATATAAGGCAAGCTAACTGTTATAATTTATTGTGACAAAAACAACGTATTAAAATAATTAAAAATATACCTAGAAAGGATATTAAAACTGAATATAATTCCTTAATGTCAGAATATTATACGACCAGTTTCGCCTGCCTTACAAGACTTATCAATGGCGCTTAACCACAGCCCCCCAAAAAAAACATACTGGTTTCGAAAAATGGCAGCCTATGTATTGTTAATTGTTTAGTGACTTTTATTTTGCGATATTGGAAACACTCACATACTTCTCTTTTAACATCGTTCGAGTGCTGCAACTGGCCAATGATGACCGAATAAACGAGACGGCCATATTGAAAAATATGCCGTGACAACTGACAATGTTGCCAAAAGTAGTAGTTGCTAGAGAAAAAAATAAAGTAACTAGTAACTTATTCACGCACGATCCGCCGTTTTATTTTACAGACTTAGATACGGAATGAGTATTCTAATTCATTTATGAATGGGGGCTATGTGTATGTGGGCTCAACCAAGTCCATGGTGAATTAAAAAAAAGGGTACTTTTATATAACAAGCATTGGTGCTTGCCCCACAGTAAGATATAAGTCCCACAGTCGACGCAGCACTGAAATTCCATTCAGTCAAGTTTGCATCTAGTGTTTTACCGAAGTACGTAAAGAAAAATATTAAAAGTGGAAATAATTCCCTAATATCACAGAAATACACAAAATAAAAAAACCTCCATTTATGGACAGTTAAAGAAAAAACCTTACATTTCTATGTTATTCACCAGGGATTCTCTCTCCCTAGACCGGTTTAACCTGCCTCACAGGACTTATTAATAGCGCTGTAACGGGTCCATCGTGAATAACACAGAAAACAAGGGTCATCTTATAGGTAAGGCAACCATTGTTACGCTACGGTAGGATATAAATTTCACTGTCGATGCAACAATGAAATTTCATTCAGTCAAGTCTGCATTAAGTTTTTTTATCGAATTCAGTAAAGTAAGTTATTTGAAGTGGAAATAATTTTTTATATCAAAATATTATGCGTAATGAAAAATCTCCGTTTATGGACTGTTAAACAAAGACTTCCTGCTTTTTTAATTTTTTTACCAGGAACCCTTTACCGACTCCGGTAAAAAACTTGATAAAGACTTGATTAAGAAAATTTCAGTTCTGCATCAACAGTGGAATTTATATCCTACCGGAGCGCAACCATGGTTTCAATATAAGATGGTCCTTGTTTTCTGGTGATAAATCCTGTTAGGCGAATAAGGTCTGGGGAGAGGGTTCCTTTTGAATAACATAGAAAAGCAGAATGCCTTTTATTTACAGTCCATAAACGAAGATTTTTGATTTCATATAATTAGAAAATTTGCTAATTGCTAATTTTATAACAAAAAAATAATAAACTTTTATGGCAGTGGAATATGATCAAATAATTAGTAGTAGATGCTATGCATGGATGTTAAATTTACTTTTTTTATAAAAAATAACAAAACAATACCTTAATTTACTTACTAATTCACAATATTACCTGATAAACCTGTGGCCAAATTTCTATCTTTAATTTGAATATCGTTTATACCAGAAAATAAGTAATAACTGGTTATTCCAAAGGTTAAAAGTAACATGACGTTTGCGATAAATGAGAAAGGAACCAAGTGCTTTAACTCCCTTATTTGGCCGCATATCAGCAAAGGACCAAGAAGTATAAGCGGAAAGATATGGGCCCCCCAAGATTCAGTTTCAGGATAGTAAACTGAAAAAAGCTAAAAAGAAATGGTTTTTGCACTAAAAAATGTATGTTACTTTTAAATTGTGATTTTTCTAGCATACCGGGTGTGTGAATTTATGTAATAAGACATCGAATAGTTGGTATGAGCAGAGGAGTGTTTTCGCATATTTTTTACTTTTAGTCACTTCCGGTTTAAACAAAAATGGCTCAAATTTTTAATTTTTAAATAAAACACCTTTTATATTTCATAATTTTTAAATTTCTGAGAGAAGTACAACATTTTTCAAAAGTTTTTAAGCCTACCTGATTTTTGAAGACTCATTTTTAATATTGCACCTAGGTGGCCATGATTGGACGTAAAATCTAAGGACCTCAGGTAATGTTAGAAAAATACAACCGCAAAGTTTTAGTGACTAGTATAGAAGATAGAAATTAAACAAGTTGGCAAATTAACATTTTCGTATCTAACTCTTATTTTTAAATGACAATTTTTGTTTAGGCAAGCCCTTTTGAAAAAAGTTTTTTGGAAAATCTTAATATACCAGTTAATATTTAATCGGAATAAAAATAACGACTTAAATAAAGGATCATGGCCTCCTAGATGCAATAATAAAAATGGCTCTGAAAAAATTAAGTAGGCGTAAAAATATCTAAAAATGTCAAATTCCTATTTGGAATGGTTTCAAAATTTAAAAATACAAATACAATGTACAGGGATTTTCATTAAAAAAATGAAATTGAAGCCATTTTCGGGTAAACCTCGGAAAGTCAATGACGCAATACAAGAGATTACACGTTACTCAGTTTTCGTTCGTTCTCGGTTGTGAAGTTCATACGGCTCTCACGTGGTATCGTGCATGGAGTATGTAAAAACCTAATCCAATGGCGGAAAATGGAAGCGAGCGCCGCGGGGGCGTTAGTACTGAAAGAAACCGGTTATGCGCGATACCAGTAGCAGTTCTTGCGAAGATGGGCCAAATTTATGCATTTAATCGCTTCAAAAGTTAATAATTTAATCTAAATAAAAAGTGAAAAGTTCCGGAATTTCTGGGAGCTACAGAGCTTGACTATCCAGATTTTTCCCTAATGTGCTGGTTAATTAGACCGAAAGGGACCAGAGCCAAGAATACATAACCAACCAACCGCGTTATTAATTTTTAGATTTTCTTATTATTGAATCTAATAATTAGTTGCAAAAATTTAATATAGGATGTAAAAGAAACACAACAGCATGTAAGACTACTTATTGTGCTATTCGCGTCCAGTTTGTTGCCAAGACAGTTTTATCACTTATAATAAAATTATTATTATTAACCCTTTTAGGACGGGTGACTTTTTCTAATGACTTTCTCTACAGACGGGTAAAAAATAATGGTATTAGGACGTGTTAGCCCGTTAGTAAATTGAAATCATGATTCCACAGTTTCCGTACCGAAAGGGTTAAAATTGTTTCCTAGTCTGAGTTAAATAGACTTACCTTAGTTAAAGATACTGAAATAAATACAATATACACAGAATCTGCTAGAAAATGAATTGAAAATAGTCCACCTTCCACAAAAATCCTACAAAATAATTAAAACATTTATATTAGTATTACAGCTATGATTTTATAAATTGGAAAATTAAAAAACACACATTTGGCAACTAAACATATACTGTACTGACCTAACAACTTACTTTGCAAAATTCGAATATTTTCTTATCCACGGTGGACCCATTTTAAAAACTCCTTCGGCTGTATCTGCAAAGCCCAAACTTGGGGTATTAGTTTTAAAACATACCTTTTGTGATGCCTTTACCTAAAAATAATTGTATAATTTATAATACTTTACATGGTATTGAAAATATTAAAAAGTTAAAATTTTAAAGAATATTGCAAAACAAAACGTCTAGCTCTTTTAAAAAATAAGTTAGTCAGTACATATTTTTTCTTTTTACTATTACGAAGTTTTTTACAAGATTTTTTTTTATCAGTTTTTATAAAAACTAAATTTTCTTGATATGATGGTAATAGTATATTTACCAATTTCATGATTTAGAAATTGATAAAGCAGTAAAGATTAGAGTAGTTATTAAAAATTAATCTTTTGCGACGCCCCAGAAAGCTTTCTTTTAAGCCATGGACAGACTTGGATACAATCGGGACAACATTGTCGGCCGACAGTTTCTTGTTCAAAAATTTTTTTAGCAACAAAGTTTTTTGCGTCCACACTAGTTTTAAAGCTCAAACAAACCTGCCAAAGTTTTCGATATTAAAGGGAAAACAGGCGACTTGCCGATTCCTTGGATGAAAACGCCCACCGATGTTGCCATGGCCTTGCAACAAGTCGGCCGACCGATGTGCAACATTCAAGATACAGTCGGCCAACAAATGTTTTCGCTGATTGTATCCAAGTCTGTACGTGACTTTAGTAAAAAAACATGAATTTCTTTTTCAATGTAAAACAACATGGGCCCCTAGACGATCTAAGTTAATTTTTGAATAATAATCATTGGGGTGGTCGTTAAAAATTATTTTTTTTGCGACGCTCTCTATAAAGCTTTCTTTTGATGAAAAAACACTGGAATTTTCTTTTACGATCTTAGTTTATTTTTAGGTATAATCCTTGATTATAACTAGATCTAGAGGCACGTGTTGTTTAAATTGAAAAAAAATCCAGTGTTTTTTTATCAAAAGGAAGCTTTTTTAGCATCGCCAAAAATGCCATTTTAAACGTTAACCCTAATAAAGATGGAACTATGCATTCATGGATATTTTGGAAAGTTTCTTTTAAAATATATTAGTTGATTTTGCTTAAAATGCAGTAATAATTTCTTACCAATATATGTATTGTATGTGTACACATGGTTCCGACTAATATGGTTCCAATTAATCCAACTAATAGACCGGCACTTCTAAAAGCTCGTGGTATAGCCAATATTCCTGTCCCAAGGGAGGTTTTTACAATATGCAAAAATGCACCTGTAAATCTATAAAAACCTGTAATAACTTTAACACTCTTAAAAAATATTTGCAGCAAATTACATTATTGCAACAAAGGAACAAATTTAACAGCAGTTTTAGGCAGCTTATTTTAAAGCATAAAGGGCTTATAAGCAGACTAGTAAACAACAAATGAAAATAATACTACCCCCTCCTAACTTTTGAATTTTTTGGTATTTTATCAAAAATTTAAGGACTTTAGTAAGACAACATAAACAAAATTTTAGCCAAGAAATGAGAAATATAAATGTCAAACTAAGAAATGGGCGTCATTTTGAAAAAGAAATTTAATGGAAACGAGGGGGGTCTTGTATCATATCGTTTTAAAGCTCCAAACAATGAATAACCCTAAAATATAAATTAATACCTTTACCCACTACAAAATGGTGGTATCTTATAAATTATTTGAATACCTGATTTGGATGGCTATATTTCCGAAACTAATAAAGATAAATATACCTAACGTGGTATTTTTTAAAGGTCTTTTAAATATCTTTTAATGCTGATATATTACAAAGTAAGTCATTAAAAATTTATATACTTTTGTCATACCCTATATAGTATCACCAATATCACCGTTAAAAAGAGCTTTCTACATTAAATATTGCCATTTAAATCACATATACAGGGTGATTTAAAAATTGATAACGAAACTTAGGGGTTATTAAACTTGACAAAATAAGGGTAGAGCTTCATACAAATTTTTTCAAAATGTCATTCGTTTTCGTAAAATTATAACAAAATCCTTAGAATTATAATAATATGTAGATTATTTTCTTTTCCTTTTTTATAGACTTACCCGTTTGGATGAGTAACTACACGATTTTCGTACGGATCATATTTTTCCTGCACAATATTTTGCGGGCCATTATTTTGCATTTTTTTGTCTTCATTATTTACCAAAATTGACCTAAAAAGAAATTAAATCTTTTTTAATATTACAATATTATGTATATTACGGTGATTTATTTCCGCGAAAAGTTTTTCTTTTTTCAGTGCTCAAGCCAAATTTTAATCTACATATAGAAAGAAAATTCTTAGCAAGTTTGAACTCTAAATATTAATTTCAAGCACTCACTACTTAAATTTAAGTTTATCAATTTAAAATGCACTTAAAAAATGCTGTTTTTTACGTTCACTTTAAATGTGAAAACTTCAAATTTAAATGTTAAGTACTTAACTCCACTAGAAGATTAAAATTTTGTTTGAGCACCATAAAAAAAGAAAACGATGCGGAAATAAATCAATCTTATGTATATGTAAAAAAGTAGAAAAAGGGTAATACTACATACGATTTTTTATGACATAAAAAGTATGTTTAAAATAAAGGTAGTAAAACAAATCCATTAATTATTTGTAATAGAAAAACTTCCGTAAACTTTAACCTACAGACGGCACGACGGCGCTAGGCGTTCTTCCATTCCGGTAGGTTAGCAACCGATACAAATACATAACTCCTATTAGTATCACGTGACAAAACCGTCATTTTTCCTATGTTAAGAGCCTTATTAAAATACGTCGACCTAGTGAACCCCTTCAGTGTGTCACACGGAATAACGATTTGTGTTTTAGTATTTGCGTATTCAAAGATTTCTTAAAAAAAAAAAATCTTGATCAAGAATTTAATATTAAAAAAAGTGCATAATATGTAGAAGTATGATCTGTTTTTTTATAGTATTGTTAAAAATTGCAAATAAGTAAGCGATTCATAATGTCTTTTTATAATTTAATATGATAAAGAAATTTAAAAAAGTTGAACATTACCAGTACTATTAAATTTAGTATTGAATTTTGTAGAAAACGGGGTGGGAAGTTACTATCATTTGAAAAAAAATATTATCTTGAAATCAATTGTATTTGTAGCAAAGATTTGTTGTGAACTTTTCAGCAAACAAAAATTATCAAAGTAAATAAAGCTAAAAACAACCTTTACTTAATAAATGAAAAGAATTACATAAAAGTATTTTTCTTTTTTGAAAATTTTGTCCTAAACTTTTTATTTCGAAAGAAATGGCTTGCAAAGAGAAAACTTACGTTAAAACCTGAAGAATTGCATAATTTATAAATCAAAGTTACGAATTTTTGCCGTTTTCTATTTATTATTTTTTATAAACAAAACTATATTTTTAAAATTGGATTATACCATTATTTTAAAAACAAGGCGTAGTTCGGATATAATTATTTTTAGTTACAACAATGAAAAAAAAACACTTTATTGTGGTTGAAAAATGGTTTAAAGTTTGTGGCGTTTCTATACAACACTTAAAAGTACTTATTTTGCTTAAAAAAGTTATAAACAAAATTTAAAAAACAACATTTTTTTTTATTTATTTTATGCAATTGGTTTGCAATAATTTTTAAATGTAAAAGTTTTACATTGGTAGAATTTTTTTATACCTTAAATTTTCTGGGGTTCTTCTTTAAAATGTTTAACATAAATCATAATTTGTAAAATTAGGTAATTATTTACAAACCGGACGCCCCGTCGATTTTAATGAAATTTGGTGTATAGGGGTTTTTGGGGCGCTGATTACGAATCTGTTAGAATTTTTAGTCGGACTCGTATCGTTCTCGAGATATTCATCAACAGACTTGATAACCAAAACTAACCTGAATTCAGTATTTCCCCCTTCTTTTTGCACTCACTTCTTGATTGAAAGCCAAATTGGTACTCAATATTGGATTTCCACCCCTAAAAACCCGATATTTATTTATTTTACCGGTTTGCTCCCTATTAAAAGTAAAGCTTCACAATTTTATGGAAAAAATGGCTAAAATAAATAGAAAAATGAGGTTTTTAGAGGTGGAGATCTAATATTAGGTATCAATTTAGCAAAACACTCAAGAATTAAGTGCAAAAAAGGGGAAAATAGTGAATTTAGGTAAGTTTTGGTTATCAAGTCTGATGATGAATAATATCTCGAGAACGACACAAGTCCGACTAAAATTCAAGATTCGTAATCAGCGCTCCAAAAACCCCGTATACCAAATTTCATTAAAATCAGCGAGGCGTCCGGTTTGTCAATAAAAACCCAAAATTAAATTTAAAAGTTAAACAACTTATTTCCATTATAGCCTAATTTATTTAATAAAAGTAATTTATTTTAACTACTTACGTAGATGTGGTCCAGGACATGGTTGTAGTTGAACTAGTATAAATACTAGATGATTTTTCTTGGTCTGCCATATTTCAAGAAGTTGCCTAAAAATACACTTTTTCTATTTTAGTTCCTTTTATAAAAAAAAATAAAATGTATAACTGCACTATATTTCCAAATAAATCAAGTATAAAATAATTAACTATAAAAATGAAAGTCTTCTAATACATATTTCTATAATAATAGTTTCAGGTATTGGCTAACTTTTATAATGATTAACATTTATCTGACTTAAATAATTTCAAACATTTTTTCTAAGTAATTATGACAACGTGTCTGATAAATAAATAGAACAATGGCCAATAATAATTTTATCACAGTTACGTTTGGTATTACTGATTTGGTATGCATAAGACAGGTGTCTAGGTTAACGCAGTTTCAGTTTTTAAAAATTTTTAAAAATTAAACAAAAAAAATATTTAAAATTTAAAATTCCCAACTACACAGACTATCCACGGATTATTTAGTTTACAAAAAGACAAATGGGAAAAAAATGGTTTTTTATAAAAAGTTATTCGTATTAAATTTTTTCTTTTAAGAAAATATAAGTCATGAACGAAAAAATGGTAGTTTTGTATACATGATGCTCAAAAACTTGAAAAACCTGATCTTTCTCCACAAATAAACTACCTTTATTTTTTATTTTTAAACAATAAATCATTTAGAAAGGTTATATTGGAAATACCATTTTGAATACCCTTATTTATTCTACAGGGGCATCAAAAGTTTTATTTTAACTGATTGGGGTAATATCAAAAAAATATATGTTATATTTTCATAATAAAATAGCCTAAAAACTTCAATAATTTTACCTCCCCTCCGCCAAATTCATGCAAAACAGCAAAACACAACAGTATACAAATGTTATCAAGACTTTTTTTCAAATTTTGGAGTTTATTAAAATTTTGTATAATTAATTTGATTGACTTTTTTTTATCTTTGGACAAACCACGAAGGCTAAAAGCCTAAATACTAACGTACCGTGGGTGTCTTAAGCGAGGTAAGAGGGAGTTTGTTGACACGGGACTTAAATACTTGAAGATTTGGGGGGAAGGAAAGACCTCCGCGGGCAGCAAGTTCCACAACCTAGAAACTCTAGGGATAAAAGAACGAACAAAGTGGGAAGTTCGGGGCCTGTCCAGTTGGACCGTATAGGGATGCATACGCGCGGAACCACGAGTTTCTCTGTTGGGCACTGTAAGTGGAGGAAATATACTGGACAATTCTTCAGAGCAGAAGCCATGGAAGTACCTATAGAAAAGCGATAAATCCCCACAGCCCAACGATGGGCAAGAGAGGGAAGCCTTTCTGTAAGTGAAGGATCATTAATGAGACGAATAGCTCTTCTTTGAATAGAATCAAGAATGCTTAGGGTTGTGTGGGACGCCATGCCCCAGATATGAGAACAATATTCCAAGGGAGGTCGGATTTGGGACACATATAAAGTTTATAAATTAGAAGGGGAAAAATACTTTTTGGCTCGAAAGAGAATCCAAGCTTTTTGAAGCTGCCGTGGCTATAGATACAATGTGTTTATGCCAGTTAAGGTTACTTTCAAATGTGACGCCCACAAGATTGAAGGTGTCTTTGCTCTGTAAAACTTGGCCGCTCATAAGTAGAGGATGAGTATTTGATGACTCTTTTCGCGACAAGGAACATGATTGTGTTTTGGATGCATTAAAATGGACAAGATTTTTAGCGCCCCAATCCAATAAAATGATTAAAAACTTTATTCTATATAAATTAATTAAATGACATTTTGCTTAAAATATAAAATAAAAGTATTTTACTCCTGGAGATAAACATGTTTCTCCAGTTGGTGCAACCCTGTATACAAAATCAAAATTTTCTCTTCGTGAATCATATTTTTTTATAAGCAAAAATTTTATCAAAAATAACTTTTTAAAAAAATATTTTTTTATCTATTTGTTTTCTTGTAAACCCCATTTATGAACTGTCCGTGGATTAAAGAAAAATTTTTTTTTTTTAAAGAAATACTGAGTTTAAAGATGTGATATATATATGATGGTTTTAGTATATATTTTTGCTTTAATAACACAAATTTTTGGTTAGAATTTGGCCATTAGAGCCTAATTTTTTTCTAACTTGTAAACCGTTATCCACAATTATAGTATTTGTCTTTAACAAGTAAAGACCCAAGCAGCAAGCTGACGTTTTGTTGACGTCTCTTTTTAGTTATTTTTGGTCACATTTGGTAAATTGACGTCCCTAAGTCACAGACAAAAGACGTTCCGTTAATGACGTCATAATGACCTCTTTAAGATGACGAAAAATTGACGCATATATATAGCTTAGTGACTTATTGTTCAAAAATGGCCCGATACTTCGGTTTTTGAGTAGAAGCAAATGATTTATACAGTGAATAAAGTGTATCAACATTAGTAGATTTTTGAACAGACCCACCTCAAAAAGTCCTGCTGGCACCCCTCACCCCTCCTCAAAGTTGGTTAAGGAATTGATATAGTTTTTTCTAATATCTTAAAAACGATATATAGATATATAAATGATAAAAAACTGATTTTAGTGTCGTTAGATAGAGCACAAAATTCTGCAAAATAGTAATAATAAAAATTGTATTTTTGTTGATTTAGTAAAAATCTACAACAAAAAAAATGTTGGAGGGGAGCATCCGCACGGCACTTTTTACGATATATTTTCCAAACCATCCACCAAATAAAAAAAATATAAGATACAAAAATAAAGGCCAAAGTTTACCCTATCGAATGGTGTATAACATTATACTATTATCTTTTAAAATAAATCTACCAGTGGCGTACAAATAGTAGCACTACATTAGTATAGTACCTAAAAATAGAAATTTTTGATGTTATACTTTTAATTTTTTAATAATATTTTTTACTTTAGTTTTATTAATTTATAATTATTTCTAATTCTGCATACTAGTAATAATAAATATTACACGAAAAAAATCTGGTAAATATTCATGCAATTGTAACCTACACAGTTACAATCTGTAGCACTCTAAGCGCCAGGTACACGTAGCAGTAAAACTCGCTCCGTTTTTGTAGCAAATAATGTGCAGTATTTAATATTAAAGTTTATAACTTTTTATTACTTTTGTAACAGAACTTACTTACAACATTTTCAATACTACTATAATGTAGTCAAGATTCATATTTGGTTACTGTTGTTAGCTACTATCATTCACTTACAACACTTTAGGACTCGTTGGTTTTCATAACAGAAAATTAATGACAAAAATTATACTTAGAACATCAATAATAAACATATTTAACACAATTTTTGTGCTACACTCGCCTTTCGATTTTTTTCCGTGCACATTATTGTCTTTTTGGTAAGACTCTACAACAAAAAAAAGTTTGAGGGGAGTATTTATTTTATTATTTTTATTATATATCTTCCAAACCGTTCACTTAACGAAAAAATTAGATGACATAAAAAACAAGGGCAAGAACTTTTTCATTCACTAACCGGTTGCGATACCACGTCCTCCTTTTATGGAAAAGGAAAAAAAGTGTTGGGAAGCTTGGGAATCTTTTCCGGAAGTTACAGCTACTTTCATTGATTTAATGCAGCATTCAAAAAACCTTCATCTCAGCACTTAAGTGTGATCTCAAAATTTGTTATAACCATTTACGATAAACATTCTGATAGTAGCAACATTGATATTTGTCGAATCAACTTTTTGCCCAAAAAAACCGAACGGTTGAGAATTTACCCCGAACAATGAATGCTTTAGCACTTCACATTAATATATAGATGCATTTATCAAGCAGGATTTGTTTGGGGTAATCTCGGCCAACCAGTGGTTGAACTTCCATGTCCATCTGAATGGGGATGGATTTTAGAGAATACAGACACCACTGTGGACCACTTTAAAAAATGAAAAAATATCATCTGATACACTATTAAAATGTAAATGTAAGATGTGTGGCAAAAATTGTAAATGTTTTTTAAAAAATTTAAAATGTACCAGGTTATGTTTACAGTGTGTAGAATGTTGTAATTAGGTATTTTGGGTTGTGTTATAGTGTATTTGTTTTTTATTGATGTTATATACAGTGTGTCCCAAGATAGGTGTTACAAGAGGACAAATGGAACAAAAATTTTTAAATTTTAAAACGAAATTTTGGGCGAACTGGTCTCATGGTTCAAAACTAATAAATACAAAACTTTACTTCAATTGGTATTATACAGGGCGAGTTAAAAAATTACTTTTTTTACTTAACAAGTTTAACTTTAAATTTTGACATACAATTTAATTCTCTACAACATTTACATATACAATTTTGTCCTATTTTTAAAAATGAAGGTATTTTACTCTTGGACATTTTTTATATTTTTAGTTATAACTCTCCTTGTTTATTACCAATTAAAATAAAATTTTGTATTAATTAGTTTTGGACCATGCGACCAGTTTTCCCAAAAGAACGATTAAAAATTCCAACATTTTTGGTGAATTTGTCCTCTTGTAACACCTATCCTGGGTCACACTGTATAAGGCATATTTGTTGTTATATTACTGTTGTTATTTATTTAAAAATATAATGAATCAAATTATAAAACAAAAGAAATAAGTAAATAAAATGTAAAGTATAATTATTAATTAATAAATCTAAAGTGAAAAATAATCTTCTTAAATTAATAGAGCAATATTAAATATTTCGATTTCTAGGTACTTTACTGGTGTAGTACTAATTTGGTACGCCACTGGTAGCTTTATTTTAAAAGATAATAGTTTAAATGATAACTTTGGGGTTAGTTGTTTATGTTGTTATTGTTTTTTGTTAATGGTTTAAAAGATATATGGTAAAAAGTGCCGTATGGATACTCCCTTTCGACTTTTTTATTATAGGGTCTTACCAAAAAAACAAAAATATTATTTTAACCATTACTATCATGCGCAATAAGGTAATATTACCAATTAATATAACTAAAGTGATAAATATTCTGAAAAAAATAGTATATTACATTACAAGTGTCAAAAATGACTAATTTCACACGAGTGGGAATATTGTTACACGAGCCGTTAGCCGAGTGTGACAAACCCACGAGTGTAAGAAAGTGATTTTCACACAAGTAATGTACACTATTTGTCCTACGACCACAAGTTATTTACCAAAACAAATAAAAGTTGTTTGTCTTCACAGAAAAAATAAGAAAACAATTGAAAACTTTGCATCACTAGGGTGATATATACTTTTCCTTACTGCGATATATTATACTGTTTAAAAATATGTTTATATCAAAAATCACCTACCTAGTAGCTTTTTATCATTTTAGAATTAAAAAACGTCCTCATTTAAAAAATATTGCATGGCTTTTTCAATGTAAATCCAGTTAACAGCCTGGTAACTCCAAATTTATTTTAAATAACAATGACAGCGATGACAGCTGTATATTATACTTTGCAACACTAGTGCTGTTAAGTACTTTGCAACAATAGTGTGATATAAGGCATTTTCTATGAATGAAAACAGTGTGCTATTTACTATTTTCACATGTGGTCGTAGGAAAAAATTAATGTTATACATTTATACCTACTATACTGGTGTAGTGCTACTTTTGTACGCCACTGGTAGCTTTAATTTAAAAGAAAATAGTATAATGTTATACACCATTCGATAGGAAAAACTTTGGCCTTAATTTTTTATGTCCTATATTTTTTTTGTTTGGTAGACGGTATATTGGAGATTCTTACGTAATAAACAAAAATAAATTTTTTATTGTGACTATTATGCAGAATTTTGTGCTCTATCTAACAGCACAAACTTTTTATTATTTACCGTTTTGAAGATATTGGAAAAAAACTATATCAATCCCTTAACCAACTTTGAGGGGGGTGGGGGGTGCCAGCAGGACTTTTTGAGGTGGGTCTGTTCAAAAATCTACTAATGTTCATATACTTTATTCACTCTACAAAGCATTTGCTTCTACTCAAAAACCGAAGTATCGGACCCTTAAGTCACTAAGCTAATATTTTTTTAAAGCTAAAATGATACTATATTTTATTTGAAAATTGAAATAGGAAAAACTCCTTACTGCTTGCAATTTCCTTGCACTGCAAGGCCGCATTTCTGGGGACACTGTCCAACCTGGAGATGCAGATTATTACACTAGCCAAAGATATTTCTTTCAAAGCTAATTGAAATCACCAACCGCAGACCGGTCTCGTACTATTTTGGGATCATCTGTACGGTGTAGGCGATAAAAAGCGAATATATTGAATAAACGTAGTAGTTTATTGTCCATTACGCCATCTATCGGTAGAGTTTTTCCCATTTCAAGTTTGTAAAATTATTAGTCTTATATTTCTGTCATATAATATTTTGGTTGGATTTTGACACGAATCATATAATGTCACAAAATTTTTTGTCGGGTTTTCTAAACATGACGTCATTAGATTTTTATGAGCTAGTATGACGGAAAAATGACGTCGAAAAGATGTTACTTCCACAACGTGAAAAACACGTCATTAAAATGACGTCATAATTTTGGTCTGATGACGTCCTATGACCAAAAATGACTTAAAAACGACGTCATAATGACGTCAGCTTGCTGCTTGGGAACTTAGGCTTGATAAAGTTAAACTGACCACGCAGCAAAATTACAACGAAAACCATATATCCACGCTCGTTGCTGCACCGGTGAGATCGGCAGGGACGGTCGCCAGAGTTAAGCAACGTGGAACGCGGCCATAACTTGTATGGGTGACCGCTGACCAGGCACCCGGTGCTCGGGGGTCTGCGGACGGACTAAGCAGCAACCATCCATGCTATGGAATGAATGGTGTGTGAATGAGAAGGAGTAGGGTCAAGTTCATTTAAACGTTTTCCTCAAAAAACAAGAAGTGGCGACTTATGCATTTACGTCCCAAATACGAATTTATCATCACTTGTTCTCCAGCACTATGTTTTCAATTTTTAAATTTTATTTCATAAATATCAATCAAACTAACTTATACTCAAAAATACCATTTTACTCTGTTGGAGATATTTATTTAAAGATTTTTAATCAAAACAAACTTAAGAATTACTGAGATATGAGGGCTGGTCATATACATAAATAAATATATTATCACGGTCGCTACCAAGCGGCTCATATATGAGCCAGTACAATTTTTAAAATAGACCGCCGGCTCAAATGTGAGCCGGCTACATTATAATACTAAATGCGAGTTTAAAAATTCGGGGTTTCCTGTAGAGGTTTTGTTTTAAAACACGGTCTGTGTAATGCTTCGGCTCGTATGTGTGTCAGGTGGTCTGGGTGTAGCATTTAATATAAGTATAGTATTTATTTTTGTTCATTTTTTGGATATTTAAAATATATTTTTGTTTAGTTTTTTATGTCAAAGATATCATAGAAGCATTTTTTTTTAGTTATTTTTTTTAGATATTTAGAAAAAAATGATGTAGTCTTTGCCAAAAATTTTTGTACAAGAAATATATTTTTTTTAGATTTTAGTTTAGTTTTTTAGATTCTTAGAATTATTTTCTTTTTATTAACGATTTTTGATATCAAAAATGTACCTATATACTGTTAGTAAATACCTATATCTAGTGAAAGTAACTTTTATTTACGACTCGTATGTGAGCCAGGTCTATTTAAAAAAATGTAATAAAATGGACCACCGACTCATATATGAGTCGGGTTAAATAAACACTTAAATATGTTGAATTCCAACACTACAGCTAATTAGCACTTCAATAAACATCAAAATAAAGTAATTTTACAAAAAATAAAAAGTGGTTTATGGGGTCGAAACACAAAATGACCCTCGGTAGCGAACGTGTTAAAGAATAAAAGTATTTTAGCCTTGGTTTAGGCAATATTAGGAAGTTTTAAATTCTTGGACGTAGAGGTTTCCTAATAGGTGCATTTTATTGCTGCCATTCCTGAATCGGAATGGTAGAAAAATAGCGTTTTCTTGCAAATTCAACCGGTTTCTGCGGCCACCAGTCCTACCGACTATTTTGACCGTAGAGCTGGTGGATTGTTGGTTTGGAATGGGGGAAGAAACAGCTGTTTATACATCAACGATTTTAAAGTTCCACCTTCTTCTAAAAGAATATTCAAAATACACAAAATATGTATAATTTAAATTAATTTACATAACGGCATTTATCTTTTCCTTTTGGGGCCGTCCGTGGTTGCTGCAAACTTTGATTTTTTTACTTTAAGGTTATGTTAACGCCTTTTACAATTACATTTAACTTTTGCCCTCAAACCGTTTTGTTGCTAACAGTTTCTTTCTCAACCCAGAAGACTGCAACAAAACGCGCCTAATAACAAAAAGAAAAGAAGTAAATAACCGGATAGATCCAACAAATGGCTTTGACATCTCTGAATATCAGCCTTGTTTGACAAAGGTTATAGGGCAACGTCAAGATGTCTGAGATTTGTTGCTGATTTGACCATTTTAAGGAGGATGTTTATCCTGTATGTGCCGTCGTCTTCATCGAGATCCGGGGTTATCAATTTATTTCGAGACTCCGTAAGGGCAAAGTAACCAGCCAAAGTAGTCAAATCTACTGGGCAACTTATTTGATTTCCTTTTTTGTCATTAAAGAACCTTTACTGAATTCAAACCTTTTTTAATATTTAAATAAATATATTACCAGTTTCAAAGATTATTATTTTTTTCTCAAAATCATACATAACGACTTCTTCAAAAATTATTTTTATAAAAGATTTTTCTACATATTATCTTATTTTCAAAATTACAAATAGATGTTTAGATATTAGTTTACTACGCACTTGAGTACTTTAATTGTTTACTTTTTATTTATATATCAATATATTTGTGTAGAAAACATTTTAGTCAGAAATATGTTTTACTATATTTGTCATAACACTTATGTTCGTCATTACTTTCTTTATCATTATTATTGTTTTATTTCATATAAAATCTTTTAGGTATATTGATTTATATGTAGAAAGAGTATTTAGCAAGATCTCTACTTTTTTAGACTTTGGGCGTCTAAGCGACGCGATCTTCACAAATTTTAAATGCTAATAAATTGGATTAGTCACATACATCCCTTTTTGTTGCTTTACTGGCCGATATCCCAATACCTATTTGCTTAACCAGGATATCCAAAGACATTCATATTTGCATTACCAAGTTTTTGTTTTATAAATCACGCTTAAAAACTGTTTTGATAAACAAAATATAACAGTGAAGGGTCAGCAAAACTATAAATTAAAAAGATCATTGATGTGTACAAGTACAAGTTGAGTTGCTGGCGGTATCGGTATTGAGTCCTAGGGTACTTTAGCACTAATAGTCCAGTCAAGAAGTTGTTTCTGCAAAAATATATTCAAATCTCCTTAATATAGTTGATAGCTTTAATGATCCGGAATCACAAAAGACGTATTATGGATATTTTCTGCCAAAAGAAAAATCCAATGGTTACCACAAAAAAAAGAAAGTTTATTATTGACGTTCTAAGTATAATTTCTGTCAATAATTTTCTGTTATGAAAATCAACGAGTCCCATAGTTTTGTAAGTGAATGATAGTAGCTAACAACAGTCACCAAATATGAATCTTGACTACATTATATAGTATTGAAACGGTAATGAAGTTCTGCTACAAAAGTATTAAATACTATACTGCACTTTATTTGCTACAAAAACGGAGCGAGTTTTACTACAATGTGTACCTGGGGCCTCTAGTTCTTCACATTGTAACTGTGTAGGTTACAATTTCATGAATATTTACCAGAATTTTTTTCGTGTATTAACAAAAAAAAAAAAACTTTCAGCTTTTAGCCAAAAGTTTAAGTGATAGTTTTAATATTATAAAAGTTTCCAAATAAGCAGGAAATTCTAGTAAAAAGTTTTTTTTTCCGGAATTGTAGCTCCTATATTAATAATTTTTATTTAACGTTGGAAATAGGCTTTCGCACGGCGGTTTCGGCATGCGCGATTTGCCGCTGTAGGGTAAAAATTTAAATCAAATTTTGGTGTTATCTAGATACTTCAAAGAATATAATTCCGCGATAATAAAAGTTGTAGGTATAAACATTTTTCAAAAAGTAATTAATTTATTAATTATATTAGTTTTTACGGGTTTCGGTTGTCATAAAGGGCGTTATAAAAGATTAAATAATTGATCTATAAATTGTTCGCTTTCTGAAGCCCTTTACGTTAAGTTAAAATATTTAAACAAAATTTAATTTTTGTTATGTTTTAAGAAATTTTATTACTAAAATAATAATAGTTATTTATTAGATAAGTGAGTTATATTACATATAAGTCACGCAAGAAAAGTTTAACTCTGAGAAGGTAATTTTCTTAAGTGACTTATATGTAATAACTCACGTGTCTAATACAAAATTTTATCCAACACTTTCGTATAAATCGTTTTTAATATCGAAAATAATTTGAAAACGTCATCCATTATTTGTTACTTGTCATTGTCAACACCAGCAACAAAATTTTGTATTGTCTATAATTCACTAGTGAGCTAAAGGGTACTTTAGCTCACTAGTGACTTATAGTACACTTTATATCCTCAAAATCTGATGAATTATGTAGATATTATATGTAAGTGTTGGATAAAATATTTTTTATGCCGCCCTTTATGACAACCGAAACTCGTAAAACTATCAACTATGAACTAATAACTATAAAATTAATAACTTTTTAAATATGTTTATACAACTTTTATCCATGCATTTTTTAAAGTGTCTAAATGGCACTAGAATTTTCCTAAATTTTTAAATTATTATTTAATTGTATAAAAAAATCATTTAAAACCTATGCTGAAAATTTTAAATAATGGGGAAGTAAAAACTTTAAACAAAAATTTTTTGCTCTTTTAAAAACTTTTATAATTTATAAGCTATACCTTTTAAATATTGGTAAAAAGCTAAACGGCCATTCTTTTTCTCAGTTTTTTGTTAATAATTATTGTGTTTCTTTTTAGAAAATATCCAAAATACGTCAATTTCTAGATGCCATCCCGAGTTGTTTAAGCCATTAGCTATATTGTTAGACGACTGTAAACATTTTTCGCAGGAAATCAACTTCTCGGCTAGACTTGACTATAACTTGATGAAAGTAAGAAAAGTCACCATTAGTAATAAAATAACTGATAAACGTTTTAGATTTAAAGTGAAAAGCTAGAAAGAAAGTTTGGTTAAAAGACCGCATAAAGAAAATTTGTTAGCGCAACATAGTACGTTTGGTAATAAATCTTCAATATGTTTTAAGAGCCACCATCTGCAATTTACCAAGGACCTTAATTAATTATGATACCTTCTTATTCTGTTTGTTTAAGATATGAAAAAGAAGATCTGCTGTAGATCTTTGTGACGAAATACGTACTGTTATATATTTTATTGTGTGTGTATACATATATTAAGTTTTTTAACCTTGCTCACAAAATAAAATACGAAAAATAGGTTGTTTACATACGCCCAAGTATTCACTTGCGCTACTACTTACAACATTAAGGTCTAGCCACACCTAATCGCACTAAGGCCGCACCGAGCCCGGATTCACAATGATAGAGGAATGTAGGGCACAATAATTCGGAAAAATTCAAAAGCACTTTTTACATGCCCTCAATATAAAAAAGCATTTTTGTCAAGCCAAGTTTATTGTTTTTGGTATGTATATATCCTTGTTTAAATCAAACAGATTTTCCCTACTTATCTTTGTTTCTTTTTATCCAAACTTTGAGTGTAGTATAGGTAAAACTGAGTTATGTATTTGTGAAGGTCTATTTAACGATCAGGTGTAATTTTAAGCCTAGTATAAGAGCCTTATATTACTGCAATTTTATTAAATAAAAATCTTTTTGCACCGCATCCCCCTACTTGCTGCGGGCTCGTTGCGTTTATACAGTGTGGCCCATTTCGAATGGAAACACCCATGTAGAATTCTAATATTTTTTAATATTTAAGTTAAAAGTTCTACTTGAAGACCCAATTTGACATCTTTAATTTCGTTTTCAAGGCCTACTATGCCACTTTTGTTGTCAAAAATGAAGAATTTTATTAGCGATTCTTTTTTTATTAAAAAATGACGACACCACTGGATTAAGAGTGGCTTTAAATAGCTTCTGATTAAAATTTTATAAATAATTATTCTATAAATAAAAAAGTTATGACAACCTAAAATTTGAAAACTCGTCAAGCTAAGAGTTACAAAATAACACACTGTATCAACATTTAGCCACACAAATTGTAATTCTTTTTATTAATTTAAACAATAAACCACTTTTTACAAACAAAGTGGTCTTAGTCTTTAATTGTTTTTGTTAATTTTAGATCCAAGCCGATTCATGCTACGACAAATGTGTTCAACTAAATGGTGGTTTGGTAGAGGCGTCCAGGATCTAAACCAAACAAATACAATTAAAGACTAAGAAAACTTCGTTTGTGAAAAAGTGGTTTATTGTTTAATTTTATAAAAAGAATCACAATTTGTGTGGCTAAATGTTGATACAGTGTATTATTTTGAAACTCTTAGCTTGACGAGTTTTCAAATTTTAGGTTGTCATAACTTTTTTATTTATAAATAAATATTTATAAAATTTTAATTAGAGCTGTTTAAAGCCACTCTAAATTTAGTGGAGTCGCCATTTTTTAATAAAAAAATCGCTTACAAAAATTCTTTATTTTTGACAACAAAAAGTGGCGTAGTAGGCCTTGAAAACGAAATTGAAGATGTCAAATTAGGTCTTCAAGTAGAACTTTTTTAACTTAAATCTTTAAAAAAAATTATTCCAATCGGTTAATAAATAAGAATTCTACATGGGTGTTTCCATTCGAAATGGGTCACACTGTATGTGGCCTGACCTTTATTCCGCGAAAATGGGCCATGTGACGAACTAATATATTTTATTTGTTAGTAATATTTAAAAATAAATTAGCACACATACACTACGTTTATATCGAATAGTTGAAGCTAGCTTGAGTTAAACCGGCTTTTTAAAGATGCTTGAAAAAAGCGATATAAACGCGCTTAAAAGTGACTTGAATCGTTCAAGTCAAGTCTGAAAGATAAGAAGGGTTGACTTCACTGAGGCCGATTAGAAACACGATATAAACGATTCAAGTGGGCTTAATAACTGCCTAACTTCAGATGAATGCTTGCTCGAAAGTCATCCGTGTCAATTTCATATATTATTTTGACATTTTTATACAAAATATGAGTGGAAAAACAGGTGCAAAAAGCTTTAATACACGCTCACAGCAACAACAGCACACAAGAACGGGACAAATTAAAAGTAAGGTTTGTTTTTCATTTGATGTCTACTGTGAAGTTGGATGCAAAACTGCCGGATGCGTACGGCGATGGCCTGAAATGTACTTAACCTCGATTTTCAATCGAATTTCAAGCCACCGAAATAAACACGTAGACTTGGAAATCGCTTTAAAGCCCGTTTGTTTTCAAGCCACCTTGAACTATTCGATATAAACGTAGTAATAGTGTTAACAAGTATGCATAGTTTAGTAGATGTTGGCGCGTTTTGTGTAAATGCAAAATAGCAACGTCAAAAATATATTTTTAATAATATAGTAAGTACATATTTACTTATTGACTTACTTAAAATCAATAAAAGGGTAAATACTGTTTTATTGTTTTTATTTTTAATGTTTACTCGCCAAGGAAAATATTTATTTACACAGCTAATCTTTTGTGATAAATACCTTGAAAATATGTATATCTAATATAAGTATACATATTAAAAATAAATTAAGAGTTATAGAAAAGGTGAATATCAATAATAACAAATGGATTTAAGAAAACACTTATTTAAGGTTTAAAGCCAAATAAATTTGTCCTGAAAAATTATAACAATAAAATACTATTTCCAGACAACATACACTGAGAAAAAAATGTTAACCAAACCATTTATTATTTGATTTAAACCACTGATGGATTGCCAATATTATAACCTGCGCGAAACAAAAGTTACATTTCATGGACGAAAAAACCGGTTTGTACGCAAGCATGTTGAGGGTAAACGCACCTGGCCTCAAACAAACTATCCGCATTATCGAAAAGACTTTGTCGACGGCGTCCTGGATTTCTGTTTGAAGTACGGTAGCTAATGAGCGTCACGGTCAGACCGCGGACGAAGGGTACGGGGTGCCGGTGTTTGTATTTTGCCACGGCTTTTAAGTGCGCATGTTCGTCCACCCATTCATTTGTTTACTGCGCCAGGTCGTAAAAATCCGAAAAATGCTTTTTGCCACTGCGGATCTAAATGTAGGTTATCTATGATTTAAACACTTCTGTCGTTTAAATACAAGCAATGAATTTTATGGTTTTAATTAATTAAATTAACTATAAAAAAGTGTCAACCTCTATTGTCTGATTTAACTCTTATACATTAAAAAAAACGACGGTTTGTTAAACTAAACATTACTATTAGTTATTTTAACAAAAATAAATTGTTACTTAAGTAATAAAATTCGTGATCAAAACAACATTTGGCGAATAAACAAATAATTTCCTAAAAAACGTAACACAATTTTAAATTAACATATTGTTGGTTGTTAAATAAAACGGTTGCAGTATAATTTATTAAATACAATAATTGTTTAAGATAATGTTTATTTTAGTTAAATTTAAACCAAAAAGCATTACTTTAATACTTTTGTATTATTTAAATTAATACATTTAAGAACATCTATTTTTAATTAAATCTAAGTGTTAGAACAACAATTTATTTGTTAAATTAACAATTCTGCTGTCTAAAGGAAAAACACCGTATGTGAATAGGTTTATAATAAACATACGGTGTTTTTCCGTTGAATGGCATAGTACATTTTGACTTTTTTGTATGTTAATTTAATTTAACAAAACAAATTGATTTAAAAAATAAATAAATAATTCAAACACTTAAAAAGTGACTTTTATTGGGTGGTTAAATCAAACAATTTAATTTTCTCAGTGTACGTAATCACCAAATTGTATAAGTGAAAACTTAGGACAGTGTCAATAAATAGTATAGTCCCTAGGCCAGTAATTAAATTGAATTCATTATAAGAACATTTTAAGTGGGTTCCTTTTGACTAGTCTACCACAGATATTCATAACGCCATAAGAAATAGGCGCTTAACCCAGCCTGGCAATGTCAAATTTTTCGGGTGTCGGACTGGACGAACGCGTCACTTTATTTGTCATACCACCACAATTTTTACATGCAATTTTTAAACATTGTGCCAAACCCGCCTAGCCCGATACCCGAAACATGCCTTTAAACCTTATATATGGTTTTATGACCGTAACCCTTACCATCTTTTGGCAAAATGTTAAAAATTAAATGTAAAACATTGTGGTATACTTGTCCGACAAAAAACAGTGACGCATTCGCCCAGTCCGTCATCCAAAACATTTGACATTGACCGGCTGGGTTGAAGCGCCGCTTCCATATATAGCGGTATGAATATTTGTGGTAGACTCGTCTAAAAGTACCCCAAAAGGTTTTGAAAGTGTTTTTATCATAAAGTCCATTTCTTTACTTGCTCAGAAGCTACTAAGAAAAAATGAAACTCCAGTGGCTTCTATCAATATTTTTCCTTACTGTAAATTTTTTGTGGTCATTCGTCCAGTTATTACCTATTAAAAATTTTGAAACACAATATCCATTTTTTTAATTATGTCATAACATAGCATTTTAGGCATAATGGATAATTTTTTTTTGTGGAGACCATTTTTTTATATTACCATACTTTGCTCACATTAAATTGAGAAAAATACAGTAACAAAATGGTTATTTTTGTACCACAAGGGCATAAAATTGCACTTTTACGCTCGCGGCTGTAGGCGTAAAAGTGCTTTATGCCAGAGGTGCAATACAATATTTTTATACGACTGAAATTAATATACAAGCATTCTCTGTAGTTAGAAGAACATTTTCCACATTTTAATGTTTAAAATTATAATCAGCATATTTTTTACATATGTTTAAATAAATAAATTTTTGTTTTACCAAAAAAATGGGGCATTATTTAATTTTATTATGGTTTTATAAATTTATAAATGCGGGCGTTTTTGATACTATTTTGCCCCAGGGCGTAAAAGTGGTATTTTTCGCCCCTATTTATAAATGCGGGCGTTTTTGATACTTTTTGCCCTAGGGCATAAAGTGCAATTTACGCCGTTAAATGGTGGCGTAAAATTGTATTTTACGCCCGGTCGTACAAAAATATATAACATTGGGTAAAAAAGTCAGTAACCCTAGTTACCACAATAAAAACTTTATTTTATTTATTTGGAAAGCTAGTATCTATACTTAGGTACTATAGTTAGGGATCCCTGGACTATTTTTTCAAATCATTACTAACAAGTTAATTTTTAGTGAGTAGCTTCATTTCGACGAGACGACCAATTTTTCTCTTACAACAATTTTCGTTGAAGGTAGCATACAGGGGTAGCAGAGATTAAATATGTTGATTTGACAAATATTAAAAAACCAGAATGACGTACCTTCCAATTTGTAGAACAATGGGGGTGTGAAATTATATAAATATTATTTATATACAACAGAAAAAAAAATCAGCTGGTCAGTGTTTTTCACGACACCGTTAACCATACATGTTGGTGGTAGGGGACTCTTTGATGAAACTTTTACATTTTATAGGACAAATATTTTCTCGGTTTATGTAGGTAATAATCTTGAAAATTACCAGATAAAATTCCACATCACTGTTTTTTGACCAATACCAGGGTACCCTGGAATTATAGTGGAAATGTTTTGACACAATCAATGAATTTGTTTAAACGTCATGTCTGTCATTCGAATACATAATTTTAAAAAAATATTATTTTGTATCTGTTGTAGTATTTCAGACCTAAGTCCCTTAATGAAAATTTTATACAACTACAGTTAGTAAAATAATATCGTAGGACTGAAGTAGTAGACGTAAGTGAAGAGCGAACGAATGCAAGGTATAGGTCTAAAAAAAATTAAAATAAACTATTTTTACCAACTGTAGTAATATAAGTGATATATAATATAAGAGAATAAA
>JACEGR010003568.1:0-102493 GCA_014170235.1 Listronotus bonariensis | reverse complement strand
AGTATAAAAGTTATAATAAAAAAATAATATAATTAATTTAAATATTTTTAACACCACGTTGTTCAAAAACTAAGACATTTAGGACATATGCTCATATGGGTTTTTTTTCTTATTTTTTGGTAAAAATCACCTCCTAAAATGTTTCGCATTTGTTTAGAAATATTTAAAAATAAATCATATACAGTAGATTACAGTGTCAAATCTTATTACAATGGTTACAATGGGTTAAGGAAAAGATATTAATTAAAAACACATATTTTTTTTAAAGTTTATACACATTCAGCTTAATTAAAAGGTTCACAGGCAATGTGTGAAATGGAGACGGTCAAACGAGTATAGAATACTAACAGGTAAAAATTAAACAAATGTAAACAAATTGACATATCGCACAGCCCGTTAATATGTAAACAGAAATTCCAAAATTAATATTTTTATAAATACTTAAAGGGCGTGCTTACAGATAAACAAAAAACTACAGGATTCGTTCAATATTATTATAATTTTTTTAATTTACTGATATAAAAATATAAAGCCTTATCTGTGGTCCCTTTTATAATACCAAAATACGGAGAAGTGCTTTACCATTTAACATTTTATTCTCAAATTAAAAAATTAACTAAAATTAGTAAAAAGAAAAATGTTAATTGACTAATAATATTAAAAGTTTGCGTTTTTTAAATAAATACAAAGGCGTAGCTACCACCGTATCAGCCGTATCAATGATACGGGGTACGGGGCCTCCGGGCTATAGGGGCCCTAAAGTGTGTTAGCAAAAAAATAAAGTGCTGGTAAACTGTAAAAGTCAAGTAAATTGGGAAAGTGGGCCCTTTTTTTTTGGTTGGGGCCCCCTTACTCATTGTGATAGAAAGCACCTCTACGCCACTGAAAAAATATTTTTATATGTAAGAGTTTTACTCAAAAAATTATATTTTTTTAAAATTTGTCTTGCAATAAACTTAGAAGTAAACAAAGTTTTAGATTTGTTACGGATTTTTATAAATATATTAGAAGCCATATACACCACATATTTTGTTATTGGGCTTACTCTACCTGTGGAAAAGTTATTTATACTTCCTATGTCCAAGGGGCCCCGAAAAATTAAAAAAACATGGAAAATATCAAAAAACACTTAATTTAGTGAAATTTATTTAAGTTAGTGTTTGTTGACGTTTTTAGGTAATTAGAAATAAATATAAATATTTCTTATATTTAAAACACCTGTTTTTATTATAGAAAGAACATTTCTAAAATGTAAATTAGGTGCTGATTAACCATTAGGCTAATTAGGCTGCAGCCTAGGGCGTGAAGATTTGGGGGCGCTAACATCGTGATTAAGGGGGCGCCGGACTCTTGAGAGTGAGGAAAAAGTAGGGCGCAAGGATATGGTAACAAGAAATAAGGCCATTTAAGAGGTGAAGATCTTTTTTGTTTTCTTTTTTGCTCTTCATTTTTTTCTGAGGAAGGGGTCCCTTTCTTTATTAGCGTCGGGCGGTCACAAGTCTTAATCAGCCGCTGCTCTTTAAAAACAAAATCAAAGTTTTAAGCAGGGCATGCTTGTTTTGGCGGCCGCCTTTGCTAACTTTCTTTTATGATCTTGCCGCTTGTGTTTATCAGCACGACGCTGTAAAGGATAGCGGTGCTTTTCTATAAAATAGTCCGTTAGCAGGCGGCCATTTTTCGTGTTTTTTTTTATTATTATCAAATAGTACCAAAATTGCGCTGTTCAAATGTTCTCACTATAAGTGGTTTAGAAATATGCAATTTATGCACGAAAAAAAACCCTTTGAATATTCATGCAATTGTAACCTACACAGTTACAATGTGTAGCACTATAGGCCCCAGGTACACGTACAAAATTTTTGAGCTACAATCTTATAGCAAAAACGTTTTTCATTTTTTTCCGTGTGGATTTTATTTTTTTCTTGAAAACTGAGCAATATACAAAAGATACTAAGAAACAGAAAAGTTGTATTTTTATTGGTATAAATAAAAAAATATTCAGTGAGGTCTTAAAGTCCGTCGTCCCCTTCTAATTCTAAACGGTTTTGTATATTTTCATAACATAAAACTTGGAACGACAATTTATGACCAAGGTCTCCATTTTTTGACAGTAACAGGTCTAAATATCAACAATACAGCTGGGCGCCCTATTGCAAAGAAAACTTAAATGGAAAGAGTAGTGGCATATCATTCTGAAGCTCCTAACAAGGACTGGCTGTCACCTTGATATTTAAAGCTGTCATTACAAATGTCAAAAAATGCAGACATTGATCATAAATTATTGTCCCAAGTTATAGAAAAATATACCGAACGGTTTAATAGTTAGGAGGTGGGCATCAGACTTTAGGACCTCACTGTATAATAGTTGTCTTAATGTCGGTGGAGTACATTTTTTTTCAGAGAACTTTTTTGTAATTAGCTCATAAATAAGCCCTTAACGTTGTATATTTCTGTAAATTGAGTATACTTTTTAATTATCCTGTATATTAATATTATGGTATAGCTTTTTGTATATGCAGATCAAGATAACCTACTCCAGGGGTTCCCAAACTTACTGACTGTGACGCCCTTAGAAGCTTCCAATAGGCTTTTAGCCATAATTTTACAATGGTAAAAATCGATTTTAATTAATATTTACCAACACGGAAAAATTAAAATCTTAAAATTAGTTTTTTCGTAAATAATTTTTAAAGTTGATTAAAGGTTATCCAGTTTGGGAGTTCAATCAACTTCACAATGTTTTTAGTGCTTATGTGAAAAGCGTCACGTTTTTAAATAACTATGCCAACAAAGTGACAAGCAATAAGAAAGGAATAACGTAGCTTGTATCTTTTATGACGTAGGCACACTCGTCATCCGACTATGCGGCGTTTTAAATAATTTCCCATGCATTTCCACAAAAATTCAAATTTTGGCATTATTAGCACAAAAAGAAAAGGAATATCTATCAACACCGAAAATTTTGGTACCTTAGGTCTACATGGCTAAGGGCCTATTGTCTTAGGACGCCCTTAAACTACCGAGCAACAAAAATTGATGACCAATGTACCGCACCAAATCTTAAAAAGCGAGTTGCCTGGTATTTAAAAACCAAAAAGGTCTTTTTCTGTAAAGTTGGCTTATAAATAAATCCTAAAATTTTTACCGCAATTTAAGAACACCCTGTATATCTCAATAATAATGCTTTTTCTTCTGGCCAAAACAATATTGGGATTCTTACAGTTTGGTAAGGATAACAAATATATTTATTTTTTAATTAATTTTTTATCTACTTTAAAGTTATACTAATAAAATAATAATTTAACTTTTTCTGCCTTTTATACCAAATTTATAATATATTTAACGTTAAACCAAAAAAGAAAAACATTACGTACGTCTTTTGTACATACACAAAGACAGTAAAATTGTCTTAGGGACAATCATTTAGTTATTCAGGTTACTGGTTGTCCAAGAAATTGATTGTCTAAGTAACTGGTTGTTTAATGTACAGTTTTGAATTTTAAACTGTTTTATAAAACATAGTTTATTTTGTATGCTGGATCAAATACTATCTAAAATACCATAATTTTTCAAAAATTATTAATTACCTACGTATTTCTGGTGGTTGTCTGACTGATACCGAGGTTACCTCTTATAGAAAAAAAAATATGATTACTCGCAATCACTTACCAAGAATACCGACTTATGGACAGGGTGCACACTATGTCAATTACATTTTAATTTTAAAAATTATTGCGGTTGTCTAAAGGACATAGGATTTTCTTGCATACAGTGTGTCCAAGATAAGGATCCTAAGCATGGGAGTCTTAGTACCTATTGAAGATACAGCTTGGTTTGAATTAGGAAAAAGTTGTGTTTTTTAAAGCTTATATACATGTCGTTTAGAAACTTGAAAAATTTTCTTGGCCTGGTGAGATATTTGGCAAAAACGAAAATTTGACTATATTGATTTTATTTTTTCTGCCTTTATTTGAAAAGATATAAAAAAACTAATAACACTTTTTCATTGGCACTTTTTAGCTACTATATGATGGTGTTTTTAGATTTTATACCCGACGTTTCGTTTTCAAGAAACCATCATCAACTTTATTTTTTTATATGGCTCGAAAAAAAGTACCCCCTGTATCTGATCCCATTTTTTATTACAAATTCAACGATGTATCACATGTCATATTTTAATTTTTAGTTAAAAGAAAAATTGCATTTTTTCTATTTTTTTAAGTTATTTTTAAGTAGGCCTTGCAAACAAATGCTCGTACGTTAATACCTGTTACCGTATCTGTAACATAATTTAATATCATTATAAACTAGTATTTGTCCTTATTACCCTGCTTGTCGAGTTGATGTTTTTAGAGCATTTGTTCTTATTGTTACTGTTGTCTCTATTATTGTTTATTGGTGAATAGCTAATAGCTTATTGTATTGTTACGGTCGAATATGTAGGATGGCCATTATAGCCATGAAGATAAGTTTGACATGCTAACATGCTACATTTTGTGCTGCAAAAATAAAAGAAGGTAGGTAGGAAGAGGCTAAAAAACGGAAAAGAAATCACCTTTGCAACAAAGAAGACTGAAAAGATTTGATGTGGTGGAAATCGGAGGTGTAAAGAAACTTACCGCACGAAATGAAGGAAATACAAATAATATAAAGTATTATCTCACCGCTGATGAGTTATATGACATTATTGATGCAGCTCACATAGCTGTGGGACATGGTGGTCGTGACAGAATGTTAGCTGAAACTTTTAAAAAGTTTGCGAATATCACAAAAAAAATGATATGTCTGTTTTTATCTATGTGCATGGTCTGTCAATAAAAAAAAAACGAAAAAAAGAAAGGATTAGTCTCCAAACCGATTTTGCACACCGAAATGAACAGCCGGTGCCAAGTCGACCTTATTGACTTCCAGACACAACCAGATGGAAAGTATAAATTTATACTGGTGTATCAGGACCACCTAACAAAATTTGTCCTGCTTCGTCCATTGGAAACTAAGAGAGCAGAGGAGGTAGCCTACCATTTAAATGATATATTTTTAACTTTCGGGGCCCCATGCATTTTACAATCTGACAATGGTCGGGAATTTGTGAATCGTGTTATTTTAGTCAAAGTCAGGGATCAGTCGAAAGAGCAAACCAAGATATTGAAAACATGCTGAGTGCTTGGATGAATGACGGCCAAACAACTAAATGATCAGAAGGACTAAGGTACATACAGTTTATGAAAAATCGGGCATTTCACTCTGGAATTAAACAATCACCTTATAAGGCCATGTTTGGTGCGGAACCCAAGGTTGGGCTCTCTACTAGTTCATTGCCTTCGGAACTACTAAAGGACATTGAAGACGAAGACGATCTTCAAAGACTGATTGACGGGAAAAACATAGATGGATAGAAAAATAAAGACATTGATGGATACGAAGATACGGATGAAGGAGAAGAGAAGAATGAAGATGAAGATAGAAATGGCGACGATGACATGGATGAAACCTTACAAAATATTTTAGAAGCACGATCAAAGGCTGCGCAGAGCCTTGAAAAAGAAGCCAAAAGATGAAAGCAACCTCACACAAGTCGCATCCACCAGCGAAAGTTGGAGATAACATTGTCATACCTACTCCTGATGTAGACAGGGCTAAAGGAGATCTTCGGAACGTTATTGGAGTTGTGCTTGAAGCATCTGATGACGGATTTTATAAGATTGGGACCAAACATGGTGTCTTACAAAAATTATATTGCAGGTAATTTTTTATTTTGTTACGGTTTTTATTTGATTTAAATTGAATATTTTCATTTCAGAAATGAATTTGATATCTGCACACAAAAGTTTTTATTGGAAGAAGAAGTAAACAAAAACAATGAACTTTCGTTAAGAACCGCAGCGATCAAACATTCTGTTGGAACAGGCCAAGGTTTCTTTAAGTGTAGTTGCACTAAGAATTGTACGTCGAATCGATGTCTTTGCAAGAAAAATAACGTTCTCTGCAACTCGAAGTGCCATAATAGTTTGACATGTAATAACAAATAAATAATAAAAATTACTAAACATGTTTGTATGTAATAATATTTTCTTTAATTACTAGTAAAAACGTTAATTTTATCAAAAGACTGTATGTAGACTAGGATAAATCAGTTTCGCCTAATCACTACTAGGATAAACTAGTTCATCCTATCGCTCTTCGGATATACTGATTCGGCCTAGGAAAAACTAGTTTATCCTAAAATCGGGTTTGTCCGGTAACATATCCATTAGAAATTGTCGAGCGCGTCAGACTAAGATAGGGTAAGTGCTAAACAGTGAATATTCCACTAATCTAACAATTTGAAAGTGACGCAAAGGAAACGAAGGGCTATTTTGAAAAAAATAACTTAAGGAGAACAAAAATTACATAAAGCGATACGACTCAAACTATTTCGACAACCCGAAATAAAAAAGTTTTTTTTGACATTATGTAAAAGTCTATAGCTACTTCCCGACCGATGAAAGGGTATGCATTATATAACTTTTTTTCTTCTTATTATTTAAGCTTTACAATCCAATAGGTCTCTATGACGCTTGAGTAAATTCCCATTTAGCATCGTGAGCTTCTCTACTACGGGGTAATAATCTTGATGAAAGAAGTTACAACAAGATGATCGATTTATGAAAAAAAATGAAAAGTAATTTTAAATTAAATTTTAACAAAAATAGGTCTATTCCTTTACTAACAAAAGTGTACAATAGCGTACACTTTTTACATAAATAAACCGTGCAAAATACATTACACTTTTATGTTCCTTAGTAAAATTAATGTACAGGGTGTCAAGATTTCGTCGCAGGGTATTCTAATTAATATTAGAGATAAGGACTTTCGGTTTTTGCAAACTGTTGGTACTTTTTAATAAAACGAAAAACAACACTAAAATATTTTTTATGGCTATCTTACATTTTGACATATAGGGCATTTTTTTTATTGTTGAACACACCCTGGTTTTTTAGTTGTATTATAGCTTAGGACAGAAAGTAAAAACTAATGTAAGTGGGCATTTTTACGTAAAATTAAATATTGTAGTTAGATTTTTATTAATTTTTTTATTTTTTGAATTATAAACCAATAATATGATTTTTCTTCTGGAACACCCTGTATATGTCCTATTTATTATATTATAGAGGATGAAAGCTTTTTAAAAATATATAATACCTAACAAATAATATCTGTAATTTGTTAATAAATGATAGGGCTAACTTTATTCTTTGGTTATAAAGTCTCTATCATGGCCCACTATCGAAATTCAATTTTAAAATTAAAAACATCACTTTAAAGCCTAAAATTTAAAAAAAAAAACACTATGAGGTATTATATATTCTTTGAGAGTTCCTATCCTCTATAATATAATGCATAGGAAATATACAGGTTTTTCCATAAGAAAAATCATATGTTTGGTTGATATCTCAAAAAAGATAAAATAAAAACAAATCTTACTACACCACTGAATTCAAAGTAAACATATTTATGAATATCAGTATTTACTTTTGTTGTAAGTTACGAGACAACTGAAATACGAAGGTGGTCCAAAAATGAAAAAATTCGCCATGTTAGTCAAAAACTATAAAGGCCACAAAAAAATCTTTTAGCGTCATTTTTTGTTTCATCAAAAAGTAACAATAGTTTGCGAAAACCGCAAGTCTCTATCTTAAATAATAACGAAGATTCCCAGATATCCTCCAATTTTAACGAAATCTGTACACTGGTCTTAATTAACTTACACCTCGTCACAAGAAGGTGCAAAAACTAAAATTTTGTCGCGATTTGCATATTTTTGACATTTGAACAGCTGGAAATTACAAATGTAAGGTTATGCAATATGAATCATCAGAACTGTAAAATTATAAAGATAAGAATATAACTGCTGATCTTCAAAAGATTCCGAATATTGCAGAGACGACATTTTTTAAACGTAAAAGTAAAAATAAAAAAGACATTTAAAATTTTACACTACATTTTTTCACTTTTCACTTTTCACAACATCAAAAACCCAAGATGTATTTTGTTTGTATGTTTTTTTGTCCAGGATTGAATTGTTTATAAAACTTTTTTGTAATTGTTTTACGTTTTAAGCAACAGAATATAGGCTTTTTGGCAGAGAAATCACAAACTAGTCAATGCCAATCAGGGGTATCATCATTAAGTCAGCTGACCAGTTGGATACCGACTGACTAAATGATAATACCTACCCGAATGGCGCTGACTTCTGCCAACAAACCTCATACTTATTTACCTTATTGAATCTAAAGCATTGGGAGGGTATCCACTTCTTATAGGATTCCTATCTTTGCCCACTGTATTTATTGGACCCCAGCGGGCAAACATTGATAACGCCCTTTTTCTGACGATGTTTTGAGAGAAGATAAAATTGTTCTTTTTCATTTATGCTTACATCTGTAATAAAAAAAATTCTTTTATATTTTATACAAAGTTGTTTTTAAAAGGTAAGAAAAAATGCTACCAGAAATTACTAGGGCTAATATACAGTATATCCACGATTGATCTTTACAATAGGACAATGGACCAAGATTTACGTTAAGAAATTTGTTTTGTTTTGTACACGGTGTTCCGTTATATTTTAAACGGAGTCCACAGGCTTTACTGTTTGAGACAGAAAAATATTTTAAATACAAAAGTTTTAGAGTTTTATAAGAACCGCTAGGATTTGCTGAAAAAATAAAAAAAATGACAATCGCAAAGTAAACAAATAAGCACCGACTTTGTTATTTAAAATGGAACACCATGTAAATTTCAAGTTCATTGAAAAGGATATTTTTTCCTGTTTTAAAAAATATGTACTTTGTCTATGTTTGAACCACCAGTTATCGCAGAAAATAACTTTGAATCCTGGAAAAATCAGCCGCTCTAATTCATAGATAATTTAACATGGGCGGCTTTGGTTTTATTTGTTTCTCTAAATATGGTCTTTCTGTTATTTGTTTTGGTTGAAAGGAAGAAATTGCCTAAAATTATATATATTTTAATGTAAAAGAAATGAAGCTACAATATTTTTTATTATTATTTAAACAACTTAAAGTAGTTCTGTAAAATTTTATTAAAAATAAATAAAATTATTTAATTATAAACTGAGATAATCTTTTATTTTATCTATCCAGCCTCTTTCATTTCTGATACACATTTGTAATCTTTCGGTAAATTTACAAGTTACCACTTTAAATGTGTATTCTGAATAATTTTCGTTCAAATTGTTTATTTGAGCCGTTATTTTCGCCACCAATTTGCCAATCGTTGTTGGTCTATTATAATACAACTTATTTTTAAGGTAACCCCACTGAAAAAAAATCTAAGGGCGAAAGGTCTGGACTGTTCGTGGGCCAGTTTATGGGGCCGTGTCTTCCTATCCATAAATCATATTTATTGTTCAGGTAATCTGTTACTTCCAGAACGTTTTGAGGTGCTCTATCCTGATGCCAAACTATGTTACTTAAACACTGGAGAGGTAGCTCCTCTAAAGCTTTCTCTACATCGTTTCTCAATAAATTTAAATATCGTTGACCATTTAAAGTATTTTCTATGATTAAAGGCCCTAAAACGCTATTATTTATGACTCTGCACCAAACATTAACTGACTTTCGACCCAAAATTTTTGCAGTTTGTTTTTGTGGGGATTAACCGTTCTTCAAAAGTGTTTGTTTTTCACCTATGAAAAAATCCTTCAATACCCTTATTTTAAGGGGTGCACCTTTTGTATCAAAATTAACTTGTTCAGGGTAATTTCCTCCCTTTATTAATAAAAACGTCAAAAAGTTCAAATTAAACCTTATCCTGAATGGTTTCAAATTCTCTATTTAACAGGGCTCAACCCTATAACTTTTTCATTGTTTAAAATATCAAAATAAAATTTGATCCATAGGTATATCCATAAATATCCATTGTTTTATGAATTCAGAAATTTTACATTACTTTCGGTTTAGCCCTAAACGATCTAAGATTTCAAATTTTAAATGAGACACCCGGCATATTTCTAATAATTACAATAGAAATGACATGCCGAGTACAATGACTCTTAATTTGCTACAATTTGTCATCTAACCTCTAAATATTTTTTTTTTCATTTTTAATATAGAGTGCCATGAATGCAATATAATGTCATTATGCTCACCACGTCATTTTATATTACTAGTTTTAAATTAGTAAAACTATATCGGGTGTCTAATTTAAAATAAGAAAGTTTTGGACGTTTTCAGCTAAACCGGAAGTAATAGAAAACAAATTAATTCAAGAAACAATGCACATTTATGTGAGCCACTTGCTAGGGTATTTAAAGTAAATTTTTCCAGAACCTGTTTTAAAAAACCAAAGACCATTAAAAGAGAATATGAAACCCTTTAAAAAAAAATATCATTTGAAGCTCTTTCAATTTGAACTTTTTGACGTTTGTGTTGGTAAGGGGAGGGGAAAACCCCTAACAAATTAATTTTGACAAAAAAATGTGTCCCCCTAAAATTAAAAATTGACGTGCTTCAGATTTTTTATTAAGTTTTTAAATAAAGGAAATATTTGGTGTGGTTTGTTTTAATTGGAATGCACTGTATACTAGCCTATTGGTAATTACCTGTTTAATAAACGAATGCAAATTCGATGACTTTTCGGATATAAAAAATATTTGTTTTTCCTTTTTCATTACGTGCTTTATATATTTAAGTTTAATATAAAATTATTTATCACCGGGCGTCCGAGTGCCAGGCGCTATCAGTACAAAGGGCGCGCACACACGGCAAAATGCAGGATTTAAGTGGACAAAAGTCCAAATCGGAGTTACTGTCGATCAAATTTATTTTGGAAAAAAATGTTCCTAAGTGCATGACAGAATACCCCTCCATTTATTTTGCCAGCTAGTATCACCGAGACGTAGCAATTAGTAGTCAAAGTGGACCTTTTTGATATCAGGTGTGCGTTATCAGTTTCACTTAATTTCCAACGCAGGTGGTTTGGTGCTGTTATTATCTTTGTGGCATGTTAGAACAGGTTTTCGTTATGGATTCAAACCCAACAGGTGTGTAAATAAAATTAAATATGTATATTTTTCTGTCTCTTTGCGAATAGGGATTTTGTGCACAATTTTAAAGACACGTGATTTTTGTACCTTTAAGAATATTTTTCGATTTTTCTAAGTGTTTACCTAAAAGGTACCCCTAAGTACCTCTGAGTTTCTTAAAAATTCAATTTGTTTATAGTATTGGGATCATAATATCAAAAATTAGAGTGCGCAAAGGTGGCTTTTCTTAGAAATATATTTTTTTTTTATTTCAGAGAGTCACACGAAACACCTGTATTCTAAGATTACAAGACATGAGTTATTTCTAATACTTCGTGAAAATAACTTTTTAACCTCAAATCGAAAAAATGTAACAGTTACTTAACTAGCTATATACTAGAGAATTATTACAATACGGAAACTGCTGAAAAAGTGGAAGTTAATGTTAAAAATAACGTCAAGTTTTTTGTAACCATATTTATTCTTAAATGGAGAGCTAGTCATCGAAAATATGACAGATTTGTAATAAAAACGAAAAATGGCTGCAGGCTGAATTTCATTTACCTGAAACGGAGCAGAAAGGCTGTGATACATCAAACAAAACAAAAGGTAGACCTAAAAAGCTATTTGAAGAATGTTCTACACGATCTAAATCAAGTGTTATGGCTCTAGTGTCAGAAAATGAAACAGAAAAATTATGTTTTGCAGCAAAAAGTCCCTGTTAAAAAGTGGTAAAAGGTCATCCGCTGAAGTTTTAGAATTAGCTGTTCATTCAACGTCACAGCAGCTAAAAGAAATGAAACTGGTACATGACTCTCCATCAACAACTATTTTGCCTTATAAACCGGAGGAAGCTTTGGCATTAATCGTTGATTGCGAATTGGGAAAAGAGCAATATACAGATATTCAAAAAGGAGCAAAAGAAAAGGAGCAAAAAAAAGGAGCAAACATATATCCTCCATACAATGTTATTTCTGCAGCTAAAAAGAGTGTTACCCTAAAACTATTACTGTTACGGATACGGATGCTCGAATTCCTTTGCAAGACCTTTTGGATTTGACTGTACAACGTTTAGTTAAAGTTCAGTCAGAAGTATTAGAACGGGAACTATCTGATATAACAACTGTCAATATCATATATAAGTGGGGATTGGATGGTAGTGGTGGGCACAGAATTTACAAACAAAATCTATTAAGTTCACCCTATGGCGATTCCAACATAATATTGTCCACAATAGTACCTTTAGAAATGTCAGCAATAACGAATAACTCAAAGCAGATTTATTGGAAAAATCCAAAAGCCTCCTCCACATGTTATTGCCGTCCCATTGGATTTCAGTTACTAAAAGAAACTTCTATTAATGTGAAAAAGGAGTATGACCTAGTTGAATCGCAAATCTCCAAATTGGAACCAACTTTAGCGACTGTTGCTGGAAAAGACTTACATTTTAGGCACACTGTTATGTGTACTATGATTGATGGTAAAACGTGTAACGTTCTTACTGATACCGCATCAACGCAGACATGCAATGTTTGCAAAATCTCACCTAAAGACATTAATGACTTATCTAAAGTATTGTCCAGAAAATGTGATACCGAAACTTATAAATTTGGAATATCTGTTTTACATTGTTATCTTAGATTTTATGAACTTTTGTTGCACGTCGCATACAAACTTGATCTTAAGCAGTGGCAAGCTACAACACCTGAGGCAAAACTTAGCGTTAAAATTAAAAAAAAACCTTATGGCTGAGAAATTTTACACAGAAATGGGTTTAGTTGTTGATCAACCAAAACAAGGAGGTGGAAATAGTAATGACGGCAACACGGCTAGAAATTTTTTCGAACATCCTGAAAAAGTGGCCGGTATTATGTGCTTAAATATTGATCTTATACGATATTTTTCAAATATTTTAACCGTGTTAGCAAGTGGGCATTACATTAATACAGAATATTTTAAATCCTATTGTTTAGAGGCAGCCCAATTTTACATCACCTTATATCCGTGGTATAATATGAGTGCCACTGTGCACAAAATATTAATTCACGGAGCTGATATTATTCAGTCTTTTCCTTTGCCTGTAGGACAGTTGTCCGAGGATGTTTTAGAGGCAAGTCATAAGGCATACAAATCTATTCGCCTCCATCATTCAAGAAAAACATCCAGAGTTGATACTAACTAATATGCAAAATACAGATATTTTGCATATGCTTCTGATATCCTCGGATCCTGTTATTTTATCGTACAGAAAATTAACCCGAAACCAAAAAAAATGTACTCACAAGAAGTCATAAATATCTTAAAAATGCCTGATTTTTTAAAGAATGCAAGTCAATTTGATTAAAAAGTTATTTTGTTTAGAATTTTGTGAAAAAATTTTGAAAGATTGATTTTTTTATATATTCTTTTTAACAGATTGTTTTATTTAGTTATTATTTGCACTATGCAAAACAGCCACTAATTAAAGACAAAAATGTATTTGGCCCAAAATTTAAAATTATTCGTATATTATTAACTGTATGTTCTGCAGGACCCATAATTAGTGTATTCCTTTTACCTTGTAGAAACGTTCTGAACCGTTCTCTGAATTGTCAATAGTGTCAAGAACGGTTCTACAACATAAAAAAATGTCAAAAAATTGTAAAAGGAACACTTGTCGTTCCGGGCGGTTCTGGAGCATAAAAGGAATACAGCAATTGCTATAAAACAAACTGTCCATAACATCAAATTTTTGACAGATGTCAAAACAAATCCGTTAAGGCAAGCAAGAAAATATAAAAATTGATATATGCAAGCATTTTTTTTAACAGTATAAATGCTTTCCTAATAAATATGTTTCATATTTCGGCCGCTTATTGTATTTTCATAATATACTATTATCGTAGATGTTTTTTTTTTATGTATCGGAATTCATGAAGCCTCTGTATACACGAAATGTTGTGTAAAATGTTACTGTTTTTCTTTTGTAAGTTTATTACTACAAATATATCTAAATTTACGCTGTTGCAAGAAAACTGTATTTTTGTCCACCTAAATCCTGCATTTTGCCGTGTGTGGGGCGGTCGAGTATCTTAGAGTTTGTTTTACTTCTGCCGGTACTAATTAAAAACAGCAATGGAAAATATTGCCATTAACCAAATTTTACTTATTTTAACAAAATATAAAAAAATATAAAACGATTCGAATACAAAATGTAACGCGTAACATACATATGAAAAAGGTGAGGCAAGTTTATTACTAAAGGTATGCTTGGCTGTGGGCTTTGCCGCAAGTTCTCACAAAATTTAAATATGTATGAGATCTCTGAGTAAGTTAGATTTGACTTGGTCAGTTTTTATCACATAAGCCATTTTATTATATTAGTTATTTAAATATATTTTTTCAATTATAATAAAAACTGTCCAAATCAAATATAACCTATCTTTAGATCTCATACATATTTGAATTTTGTACAGAACTTGACACTTATTTAGATCCCCATTCTTTTGCGGCAAAGCCCACAGCCAAACATAATTTTAGTATTGAACTTAACTTCCATTTTTACATTTTGTTTTTGGTGGGCTATCATTATTTTTGTAAAGAAAATTAGGCAGGTCTTTGGTTTTTCTGAGTATGATTTAATTAGCCATGTCCGGGCTATAAAACAATCTTGTTATCTTGTTAACGCATAGTCGTATATAACGGGGGGAGGGTTGAATTTTCCCTCCTCTTAGCCTTAGTATAAAAGGAAATTTAAATGGAAAAAGTTATTTATGTTTTTTAAGCTTATGGTTAAAACAACATACTGTGGTAAAAAGGTGGGGACCCTCACCTTAAATTATGCCAAATATCACGTCATTCAAACCTTCCCCATAACAATAGCTAAAAAGGTAGGATTTAAAATACATTTTACAAATTATAATAACTATTTTTAGGAAAGAAATGCTTTAGCTTATTAATTTGTATCCTATAATTACCTAAAGAAATCTATTTTCGATAAAAAATTAAATTTATTGTAAATCCACCAAAAATTCTACATACATTTTATGGGATATATAGGGTGTTACAAAATGTTGTTAAAAAATTAAATTATAAACATGGGTCTAAAAATTTTTCGTTCATGAGATACAGGGTGTTTAACTTTTCAAAAAACACTTAGTTTAGTAAAAATTGTTAAACTGGATATACACCCTAATTGAATAAGTATTTATTATTTGTAGTTACATATTTGTTAACAAAAAATACGTATAAGACCCAATTTTCAAAGGAAAAAAAACCGCAATTTTTATGGTGTAAAAACATGCAACTTAGTAAATTTTATTTTCTTTTTTTAACAAAACAAAAAAGGCAACATATAAAAATTTAATTTTTATTTGCTAAAGTGCACACAGTCAATGGCTCACCGTATTTTTGTTAGAAATATTCCTTCAAATGCCGCTCGAGACTAAACCTACTTAAGAAAGTAGAGCACTATTAAAAAAATATCTATTGTACAGACTACCACTAATAGAGTTGTGCTGTAAAGCTGTAGTGATGAGCTGACACCTACGTAAAGGCTTTTTTTGTTGTTGTCGCCTAAACCTGTCTACATTTTTTGTCACCTAAACCTGTCTAAATTTTTTGTCGCTATTGTCCTCTCCCCTTTCAAAATCTCGTTCTGCGTGTAGGCTTATGCTTAACCTACACGCATAAATTTAATAAATTGTTGCTAAGGGCAAACTAATAACACCAGTTATCAAAAAATATATATTTTTTGGTTTCCTCTTCTCATGCCTTAATTCTGATATTAGACATTGAAAACCACTTAAATCTTCATCTTAATATGATGATATACAGTGTTGTTCCTAAGTAATGGATCAAAATTCAACGGAAGAATTGCGACGTTAAAATATTGCAATTTAAGTAAACTTACCTTAGTACAAAAGTTAATATTAACTGAGATACAGGGTGTCGAAGTTCAAAAAATGTTTTCAAATTTTATTGATGATACTGATAATACATTTTGAATATTGAAATAAAACTCGGTATCTAGGGCTATTTATATCTACTGTTAGTTTTTAGATGTTATCTTGAACCTACATTACTTTAAATTTCTTTAAAACGTCCCAACTTTGTTGTGCTACTCTGTCAACTCTGTGTGTACCATTTAAGTTAACCAGCAAATTTTTCTATGCTTTTTACACTAAAAAGGTGTTCTTTGTAAGAATAGCTTTAAGCCACCGTTTTCAAGATATTTGGATTTAAGTGGTTTAGTGCAACCAAAAAGTATGTGAATAAATACTCATTCGTTTATGATGAGGCAGTTGTTATGGCTAATACGTTGTTTAAAAGGCATTTTTGGGTTGCACTAAATAACAATGGCGAATATCTAGATATTCTTTTATTTTTACAAAAGAAAACTTTATTAAATAATATACACAATATACAAATACACAATAATATGTACTTTTGTTTTGGCTTAGGAGAAACTAAAACTTTATGTGTAGGAGTAAGACAAGAAGAAATCAAGTTTACTTGTGTAATAAAAAAAAGTTATTTACATCTTTCTAGTTATGGAGATAATTAATTTTTTTATTAGATAGATTAAGGCAACAAAAAATAAATGGATTTTTTTAACAAATAAATTTAGTTTGTTGCCAGTATAGGTTTAGAATTATCCTGTATAGATGACGGACCTAAAAAAATTAATAATAAGAAAAATGTGGAAAATTTGCATAGCATTTTTAGGAACAAATTTTAACTAAAGGTGTAATATATCCTAAATACAGATGGATTATCAATTATCCATATTCTAGCTTACAAGTTATTTTAACCCAAGAAATTAGGTAATTCTAGCTCTATTGAAGGCAGCTATTTACATAGAGATGAATATAATCCCAAACCAATAACTAAATTATGTAAATCGGCATTAAAAACAACTTTCCTTTAACATAAGCAGAGTTTTCATTAACACCTTGATATCTTCTTATACACATGGCCATTATAAAATGTTGTACAGAGTAAGCCATTTTCGACGCTTTTATAGAAAACTCATGTTTGTGTATGTTTTACACAAAAACTGACCTTTTTGCAAGGCTCAAATTTCAAGCCAAACTTACTGGTGGAAACCGCAATTCGCAATATTGTGCTGTTTACTCGCTACAGCGTGTTACTTAATTTCTTGCATTTTTCTTAATACTTCATAAGTTTTATATTTTTGAATTATGTAAAAACTTTTTTCACCAACTTGTTATGCAGATTGCAGATATGCGTTTAATTTTTGGGATGTTATGCATTACATTGTTATGGTAAAACTTTAGTACTTTATTCAGACAGCCAGGCAGCTATCAGGGCGGTAAGTTCATGAAAGATCAGCTCTACGCTGGTGCAGGAGTGCATAAACACCCTGGAAGACGTGGGTGCGTCTAACAAGCTAACTATTGCGTGGATACCAGGCCATGAGGGCCACCAGGGCAATGAGGAAGCCGATAAACTGGCAAAGAAGAGTGCTGACAGGGCAATGGTAGGCCCCGAGCCCTACTGTGGTATTTTGTCATGCTAAGTAAGGTCATTTATTAGATCATGGATCATGAGGGAATCCCAAGACTGGTGGTTAAAAACACCAGGACAGCGTCAAAATTCATAAAGGCATACTCGCCGGAATTTACAAAAGACCTTCTGAATTACAAACGAAAGGCAGTAAGAATTATAGTGGGCCAACTGACAGGTCATTGCAGACTGACTAAACACCTGGAAACAATAGGCCTGGCAGAAGAAAACCTATGCAGGTTCTGCAAGGAAGAAGAAGAAACCGCAAAACACATATGGTGCTACTGTCAAGCCGTTTGTCGTCTACGGTTTGCAAGGCTGGGTGAGAAAAAACCTAAAGCAGCAACATTTACCTAGGAGCCAGTTTTAAACTTGCGGAGTCTAATTAAAATGACCGGCTTGAATAGTGTGCTCTAATGTAGGAATGGAGGATACAAAATAAACCTGAACAGGTTGCAGGGTTAGAGGATAACAATCCACCTTCAAGCTAATCTAATCTCTAATCTATGCATTACCTATTTATTTATTTCTGTTTATTTTTATTAAAACATCCTGTATACTTTTCCAGTATTAAAATGCTAAAAAATGCCTTTTTAAAAAAATAACACACTTTATTTTTAATTCGTTAATTCAATGGCCCTGTTTAGTTGGTACACGCCAAACTCTATCTGTTAGAAATGGGACCGCTTCGGCCCTGGTCCCAGTGTATACGAGCTGACCCTGTTCAGCCCTATTGACCCCTATGAACTAGCTGGTCGCCTGAAACAAATTAAAAAAAAAAACAAAAACTCAAAAACTCTAATTAAAAAACGACGTTTTGGTGGCAAGTTAAAATTAAGTTAAAAAATGAAAAAATATTTAAATTTAAAATAAATAAAATTTTACGCTTTTTGGTTTATTAAACTCTAAAAATAGTTTGATATTTGTTTAATAAACCAAGGAGCTTAAAACTTTAATTTAAATATTAGTTAATTTTTTATTTTTGCTATTTTAACTTGAAAACGGTGGCAGACTTGCCACCTAGATTTTTTTGTTTTTTTTTATTTTGTTTCAGGCGACCGGCCAGTTCATAGGGGTCAATAGGGCTGAACAGGGTCAGCTCATATATCCCGAGACCAGGACCAAAGCATTCCCATTCTTTTAGATTTATTTTGGCGTGTACCCAATAAATAAGATTATTAAATAAAATATTTAACAAAATACATACCCTTACAAAAAAACCAAAAGCATAGCTGCAATCTGCATAAAAAGTTGCTCTAAAAAGTTTCTATAGAATTAAAAAATAAAAAGTTATAAAATATTAACAAAAACGCGAGAAATTAAAAAACACACACAAGATAGCGAAATGCGGATTTCACCAGTAGGTCTGCCTTAAAACTTAAGCCCCGCAAATGGGGCTTAGTTTTTGTGTAAAACATACAGAAACATGAGTATTCTATATAAAGCGTCGAACTTGGCCCACTCCTGTACAAATCCATTACAATGCAGGTAATGATTTGGGAGAAAACACTGTTATATGTTAAGCTTTTTAAAAAGTGACACTGTTTTTGACACCTAATAAAAGTAAAAATTGTGCAGGGTGCCCCAAAAAATGTAACGATAAACAATAATTTTAGTTTTTTAAATGGGACACCTCGTATTTTCAGATTTTTTGGGAAAATCTAGATATATTTTATGTATAATAATTACCGCATCCAATCACTAATGTGCCATTATGTCGAGTATATTACTCAGAATAAATTATTTTTGAAGTTTTAAATTTATTTGACCTTGTTTATGGTGTCATAGGAGCACAGTACATATACCTGTAACAAAGGCTGATTTTCAATGGGACATATTCCAAAAATGTTAAAGATAAGTACCACTGTACACTATTATACCGGGTAATGCATCGCCGGGCGGGACATAGGAAATCCCATGTAATTTTTAATGGGGTCAATTATTGGCTCCCCTAATTTTTTTGGAGAAAAATTCTATTGAAGTTTATTGAAAAGCATGAAAATCTACGTACATGTACACAAAAACTTTAAATTTTTCAGTTTACCCGTTTGCTAGTTAGATCCTAATATATTTTTAAAAATTGTTACATTATTATCGCCTCATATTTATGAACAACAATAAAAATACCAGTTAGCGTGACATAACGTGATAATATGATTAAATGGTACTATCAACGTGATAATATGATTAAATGGTACTATCAAGGAAATAGTTACCAAAAGGTGTCAGACATGTTCGCTGCTCAGTATCCGATACCTGGAAAATCAACAGTCGAACATTTGGTTGTGAGATTCGGTTAATACAAAAACAAAATGGCCAGTTTTTAGATATAGGGCAACTTGGTTATTTTAAATGGAACGTAACCTACATTGCCGTGTCAATTAGTGCAAAAAGGGGGAATGCCGCCCCCACAGGTTCGAAATTTATTAAGAAGAAAAAATAAATAATAGTTTCAAAAAACTAAAAAACACGCTTTTATATGCAACCGAACTAAAATTTAGAAAATAATTTTTCATTAAAAAAATATTGTCACTTCATAGTAAAAAGCGTGGGGTGCTTAATATATTAAATGTTATAATTATTATATTTGCCAATATCTATGAGGGAAAAGTTATGAAAAAATTGTAAAATGCAGATGCAAAGAAAGCTGATGATGGCTCCAGAAAACTGAAACGCGGCGAAAAAAAATTGACCACACAGGTGTATTCTACATAAAAAGTTGCACTGAAAATGTTTTCACAGATTTCAAAAATTTTGATAAATAAAAAAGTTACAGCCTATTTTTAAAAATGCAACATTTCAGTTTTTTGAAAATATCTGAAAAACCTGAACAGCCAGACTCACTATGTAAGCGGCATGATGTTACTAATAAAATTGCCTAAAACTTTTCCCATTTAACCGTTTCTCTATCTCCTATGGTTTCCGAGATCCCAATACATCCATCACCAATTTGGGACACACTGTATGGTCAGAAAATACGAGCTTCCTGTTAAAACAGTCCAAATCGCACCACCTTGTACAATTTATATAATATCTATAATATTTACTTATACAAGTTTTTTCTATTTTTAAAAATAAAAGTGCTTTACTGTAGATCATGTTTAATTTTTTTAGTGTTATCTTGCCCTGCAACTTACCATTGGGAGTAAAATTATGTATTTTATAGTATTGGACATACAACCAATTTTCCGAATATGCAAATTTAAAATTAATTGAAATTTGGTCTATTTGTCCACATGAAACACATATCCTGTCAGGCACTATATATTGTTTTGGAATGATTCTTTATCAGTGATACTAAAAGGATGTCGGACTTTCATTGTCCCTATTTTTACCTATTTACACAACGTCTTGGATAGTCATATCTCTGTTCGTTCTCATGTTTAAACTAAACTTATTTCTACGTAGTTTTTATAGTCGCACCGTCACGGGTAGATGCTTTACCACTCATTGCCACAACAACATTTATTACTAAATCAGTTATTTTTTAAAAATTTCTGTGCCATCCACTACAAAAAAGTTTTATGTTCCCTAATACACCATATAAAAACACTTATTGTCGTTTTTATACCGTTTATTAACAATAAAACGTAACTGTGGTTATAACTGTGACAAAATATTTAGTTGTTAATGTTTTTAAGTGAACGGCACAACGGTCAAAACTTACTAACTCTCCAACGTTTTCCATCGCCCTTTTATAGTAACGCAAAAAGTCTAGAACATTAAAGAACTGTCTCGCAACTTCTTTTGTACAGGAAGTAATAAAAGTTCAAAATGGACAACTGGAGCGTTTTCCGAAACGTTCAAAAGCGATGAAAGAACTTGGAGAAACTAAGGTAAATTATTCAAATAAATTATCAAACTAAATTATATGTTCCTAACTTTATACAGTTTAATAAACTAAAAACACTAATTTTTATGTCCGTAACAGTTACATTATGTTAATAACAATTTTAATATTTTATTTATTTAAATTTTATAACCAGGTCATTTTTGTTCATCTCTTTATATTTTATTTTGGGTTTGGGTTTTAGGTCTAAACTTTTAGGACATGTAAAAAGGCCAAAACACAAATAACATTTTAACAATATTGTCAGTAATGTACAAAGTGTGTTTTTAGAAGTTGGCATCATATAGGACTGTCTAACTGCTTCTGCGTGCGGAAAAGTATCACTTAGCACACTTGTTATTTTCACGATTTATTTATATTAATACATTAGTGTATACATATTCCAATACACATTACTCTGTTTAAAGGATTTTTAAGCTTTCTTTAATATATCACATTTTAAAAATGCAAATGTACAAATTTCAATTTCCACCGTAATCCGTTTCCACCGTTAAAGTTGTAACCAACGCATAAATTACTATAGAAGTTCAGAGTACGTGTACATTTTTATACTAAATTCAATTTAACCGATCGGATATAACTTAAAAACGTGTTATAAGTGGTCAATTTTGACTGTTTGAAACTGGTCAATCAGAACACGTTCCTAAATTTATTTGATCGGTTGAATCGGATTCAGTATACACAGGTACTCTTACAGTCCGCGATACAATGCAATTGGACATTTCAAAGCCCTGCCGACATATCCTGTTTGGGTGTCTAGCTTTCGCCCGTAAGCACCGTCCGTTTAATTTATCCACTCGTTTAAACACACGCGTTGAAAAAGAAACTAAATAGCACACGTCGCCTAAATAAATCCATAAATATCTCTAGTCTTGACAGAGGAGTCGAGATGCAAGGGGCATTCCTTATCGGATATCCTCCTCGGGCGTTATCGCGCTGATAGAATTAACTATAGTTATTTGTACGGACGGATGTAATTTTGACGCAGAAGTTATGCGAATTTTGTAACGGGTAAACTCGACGCACTCGCGAAGGGTTCATGGTAATACTGCAAGTTTTTTCGACGTATAATTTTTATGCTATCTGTACTTATACAGGAAAGAATTTGAACAGTAAGTTACAAAATTCACAAAAGTTATTTTTCTTCTAAAATTCTTCAATTTTTGATCTTGAATATCTCTCTAATGGTTAGATTTATCTAAAAATAAAATGTAGGAAAGTAAATTTACTACAAATATATAAGACGAGATATTTTATTCTTGTAGTAGAGACCGAGATATATATTTTTCTTTTTAATAATAATATAAAAATTTAAAACTGAAAGGTGAAGGACGTTTCTATTAAAATGAGGAGTTCATACTTGGACAGATTTTTTAAGGTCTCTACCAGTTTTTCAGAGTACAAAATAAAAAGAAAATAGTCTATTGTTTTGACCCACCCTAGTATGTCATAGTCTCAGGTTTAATAAAGAAATTAAAAGAAAGCGTTGACTAACTAGAACTAACCATGACCCCTGACCCCTACCTATACTCGGTCTTCGGTGGAAGTATTCAAGTAATATCAAGTAACAAAACACCGAAAACGAAAGACAGAGAATATGGGGTCATAGTTCCGGTTAATTAAATCTTATTTTTCCTTAATTAAACCACTCTTTTCCTCTACCTAAACAAAACTACCAAACTACCTGTACCGAAATAGGCGTCAAAAATACCTATCGGATTTCGGACCTCTTCTTTGGCATAGGTAAAAAAGGGTTACTATGCGTCGAGATTACCACCGCCGATTTGTACGGTGGTTGTAACTAGCAATATTTGCATCCTAGATAAATCTCATTGGTTACGATCATGATACAAGAAGTATAAGGTAAGATCTTGCGCATCACGTGATATCCGTCTCTGACGTAGTTATGTGAGAAAATGTATAAACAAAGTTGGAACCATACGTTTGTGTTTATATGTTTAACAGTTTGTTTGGCATTTTACTTTTGTTAAAGAAGCCCAGGATGCTAAATGAGGATTTATTCGAGCGTCATAGTGATCTATTGGCTTGCATTAAAACTTGGATAATAAGAAGAAAAAATGTTATATGTATAATGTATACCTTTTCGTTATTGGTGGGATAAGCGGCTATAGATTTTTAAATATGTCAAAAAATACTGTTATTATTTCTGCTTGTAAAAATCGTTTGAATCGTATTGGATTATATATTTTTCGTTATCCTTGAATTATTTTTTTAATAAAAAAATATCCACGCGTGAGAATGTCAAATTGAGGTTTTTTTACAACTTTGTAGCCGTCCGCTTTTTGGTCAAATTAGTCCTGTTTAGCATAACTAACTTACCCCATCTTAATCTGACGCGCTTGAAAATTTTTAATGGATAAATATTTTTTTAACAATCGGCTGTATATGGGGCTTATATTTGGTGGAGGTACAAGGTATATTGATCTGCCGCGCTGCAGTATATCTAGAAATCCTCCTCTTAGGCTCCTCTACTAAAGGGTTTTTCAATTTAACGCTCGACGTTTGATAACTGTAACAGGGCATGACCAAGGCAAAAATGATACAACCGGTAAATTTCGGCGGAGTACTCAGTCAGTAGTGACATTTTACTATGGAACGCTATACAGGATTGAACAACGCGTAGAAATCGTTAAAACTTATTATCAAAATCAGTGTCCGGTTTGCCAAACGTTCCGTGCACTGCGTTAACTTTATGGTATTCCCACCTAGGTCCTGCGATTTAACTCCGTTGGATTTCTTCCTGTGGGACTACATCAAATCTTGAGTATATGCGGACAAACCACAAACGATTGCCGCCCTAAAGGCCAACATAACTCGCACCATTGGTGAGATTGAGAATTGGATCTCTAGGATTCAAATGACTCAGCGAAACCGTGGCGGTCATTCGGCTGATATAATTTTTGAAACCTAATGTCATCAAACATGCTTTAATATAAAAATACAGCCATTGCATTGTTTTATTTTCATTCAAAGATAGAGCTCTGAAAATGGAAAACCCTTTATTTGCTTTTCGGCAGTTTTGTTACATTAAAACTAAGTAAAGTATAAGGTAATTTGTGTATTTGTTTTAAAATAATTTAAATACAGGTTAAATTTAATTATTAAATAAAACTTTGCAATAACCATGTCCCAAAAATTTTTAAAAACAGTAATTGGAATTTAGGACAACAGTATTTATTATAAACAAACTTATTGATTACAAATTTGCATTTTAACAAAGATTAACGCCAAGAGGTAACCTGAAAAGGAATTATATTGCAAATCCATGATACGCATATTATTCAAATTGGGTCGGGTCGTCTTGAAGTTATTTGTACAAACATATGTAAATTGTTTTGAACCACGTTCGCATTCTTGAAAGTTTATTTAATTATAAATGACATTACTTATAGGAAGTTCTTACGAAATAAGGAACTTTTTAACTATCGACTCTTCCAAAAAAAGTGGTTCTTTATAAAAAGTAGCGCTACAGGTTCTTCAACAAGGTTCTGGTATTAAATTACAGCAATCGTTTTTTTTCAAAAATGTTTCTATTTTTATTGGTTATCCGACTTCATAAATTAAGAGTCACTTCCTTATTTGTAACAGCTGCAGACTTAAAATAGGTTGTCTCCAATTTTTCTAAAAATTTGGATTTCGACGTTTTTGTTTCTCCAAGGTCGATTTTCTTTTCTTTGGATAATCCACAAAGGCTAAAATCCTAAATACTAGTGTAGCTTTTCTGTAAGTTAAGGGTCATTAATGAGGCGAATAGTTCTTCTTTGTATGAAATCAAGAATGCTGTTATTGTGTGTCTTTGCTCTGCAAAACTTGGCCGCTCTGATTCTATCTAACGCATTAAAGAAGGATGAAATATATTTTCAGATAGTTGGCGCATTTTACGTTAAACAGCGAGATAAATAACGACAGCATTGTTTTTATGTATTTCTATTTAAAATTATATAAAATCAGCACCCGGATCGTCATCTGACAATATTGAACCTAACGGCCTGTTGTTTTACGTAGGTTACGGTGCAGTATTACACCTGGGGATATAATCTCGAGCCTTTTTTCCAATCCCGGGATTTTGGGGCTGGGCACAGACAATCCCGAGATTCCGGGATAACCCCGGGATTTAAGGGTAGAGTACAAAAAATGCAAAAATATTTAAAAATCAACTTTTGTTTTTTTAACTTTTACCGCGCAATCCTAATGAATACCAAATTAGTAATTTATATAACAAGTGCATAAAGTGATACTTTTTTACACACGAGCCTTTAGGCAAGTGCGGCAATCTCATGAGTAAAAAAAGACACTTTATGCATGTGTTACATACTATATTCTTTCCACGACCGTATGAAAATTTCTCAAAATACCATTTTTTACTTGTTTTATTAATTCAAACTTATTAATTTTAATTTTTGCAGCACAGCCATTATATTGCACCAAAAAATCATAGCATTCTTATTTTTTAAGAGACAATTATCTTCTTCATACCTATGCATTTATTATTTAATTGTGGAAAATTGGATGTATTTCCTTTTATAGAAATAATACTAAAAAGTATTAATTCCTTTTAAATTTCTTAGTCATTTTAATTCATTATTACTATTAATTTTCAATAATTTCTATTAAATTTATTTGCAAACTGTCAAATTTTAAAACTAGTGACACATGAACTAAAAGAAATAATAACGAAATCAAAGGTAACTTTTGGTTTAGTTGATGTCGGGTTTACTGTTACATCGCATAAATTAATATTTAAGTTTATTGTAGTAGGCTTAAAACAAAACACTAATTCAAAGTGTAAAAAAGCTTCAAAGTGTTAAATAAAGTTACTTTTTTAAAAACTTTATGTAGTGTACTAGAATGGGGAACTTTACCTTCATTGCAATGATTTAAAAAACAGCATATTTTTTTAACGGTCGAGAAAAAAGATATTTTTTTTCGAAACTTTTCGTTTTTTTTTCTTGGCCTAAGATCTTTTTAAATAAAAAAGTTCTTTTTGTCTTTAACCATTAATATCTCAGCAACCTCCGATTGCATAAGAAAATTAAGGAGGCTTTTGAAATCCTGAATAAATTGCTTTCAATAATTGGGTATGATTGCATAAAAAAAAGTTTAATGTTTTACGTTAATTTGAAAAATCAAGAACAAAAGAACCTTTTGTGGCTTTTGGGATAATCAGGCACTAAATTAAAAATATCGAAAAACAGTAATGTTAGGTGTGCCGCATACAGTTTGATATGGCTGCAAAAACACCACAAAGTTTCAGTTTATTGCTGTTAGCCGTTTTTCTGTTTTATTCATACTTATGAAAAAGAATTAAAAGATAACGATTTTTAACTTTAAATAATCCTTATCTTTAACAAAATTTAAACAAATGTTTTTAAGTGTTTTTATTAATAAGTCTTTATATTTATGGAATAACAATCAATTTTTTTATTAAAAAAAACTTGGAGTCAAAAAATATAAAAATTAGGAAATTTTTCAAAAAACTTTTTTAAATATTTCTTCTTTAAAATTATTGCCCCTAAATTAAAACACTTTTAATTTAAAAATGCATAAAACAAATAAAAACGTTTTGGGTGTTTTGTGTTAAAAATAATAATTATTTAAGGTTAAAATCGTGATCCTTTAATTCTTTTTCTAAAATTTGTTCAAATAAAACAAGAAAACGGCTGAACTGTAAAAGGCTTACTTAACATTACTGGTTTTACCGATTTTTGTGGAGAATTTATTTAGGATTTTAAAACCCTCCTTAATTTTTTTGTGTGATCAGCGGTTTCTGAGATATTGATGGTTAAAGACAAGAAGATTTTTTTATTCAAAGTTTAATATCTCAGAGAGAAGTGGTCGTATCGAAAAAAAAAGAAATCAAAGCTAAATGAACAATTTATCCGATACAACTGGAACTCTGAAATATCTTTAAAATCGCTAAAGCTACATTTACGAAATCTGGTATCCGGAAAGTATCGGACATGAAGTACTTAATAGTAATATCGGCAGCGTTGCCAGATTTCTCTGTTTTATGCTACACAGTGCAATAATTTGGGCAGGCCAAATTTAGTAAGGCCACCAATATTCAAAATCCCATTATAACTTGCTGCTAAGATGTGACAACACCTCATTTTAGGTTAAAAGTTTGGATGCGCTCAAATGTCTCCTAAACAACTTAAGCTGCGTTTAAAAATTTCGGCATTTAAGGGTTTCTGGGCAAGTAAAATTGAACAGTGATACTGTCATTATTGCCAGATTTTCCAGTTTTGCGCTACACGTAATATTTTTGGTATTTTAAAAACATGCCCCATTTTTTAAACTAGAATAAAAGGAGTGTGCCCATTTTGTTAGGATTTCAAATTTTTAAAATTCTATCTTCATCATTTACCAAGATATAACAACTCCGCTTTTCTATTAAAATTTGACAACAATGCCAATATTACTGATCAATTAGGCATTCTGAAAAATCCCTAAATACCAAATTTTGTAAACATATCTTTAGTGGTTTTAAAGATATGTAGGCACTAGTCTAGATACTGAACGTAATAATTATACAAAATTAACCACAAACCTAAATTAAATGCCATTATTAATTATTTACTATTGAATTATCCTTAATTTATTTTTGTGTCAAAAATATTCGATAAGGTACCGCTTAAGATATTAGAGTAATTTGGTAACTTTAATTAACTTCTAAATCTCTAAATAATCTAGATAAGGTTATTAAATCTACAAATAAAACTGCCAAAATTTATTAAAATCAGATTAGATAAGCAATACGGGGTGCTGGGAAACAATGCGTTGCCGAACCTATGTTATATGAACATTTCTTTTTATTTTATGATGCAGAATCCGCCTTTATAGTATATTACATACCAAGTGTTGAAAGTGCTATATTTCACACAAGTGGGAAGATCACTTTTGACACGAGTCATGTACAATATTTTTCCCACGACCAAAAAGTATTTATCATTAATCTTAATTTTTATGTTTTTTTTTAAATAAATGGTTCTTACTTTAAGACCCTTTTTTAAATAAAACACCAGTGGCGCTGATTCAAAATATCCCGTTTTTAATTAATTATAACTTAACAAACGGGAAGTGACTAGGGGTGCTGGGCGGGATACCTTACAGAAGTACATGCAGTGTTGTCTTTAATTAACTGTTTCATGGTAAAATTACGTAAAAACACCTTATCACTGGACACAAACACTAAATAAACATACATTTTTAAATAATATTTAATAATAAATATAATACTGGATACTGCTTTGTTTATGGCGTTGCTGCAAGGCAATTGCCAGCTCTATGTGGTGGGAAAATCTGGATTGTCGAGCTTTCCGCTTCCAGAAATTCCGGTTTAAAATATTCAAATATTTAAATCAACAACAGCGATAAACTTCTGAACATGCATAAATTGTGACTGTCAAGCCAGCGGCTGCTACTGGTATCGCGCATAACCGTCACTTTCACTACTGACGTTTTTCCGCTAGGCGTGCGCACCTCCTCGACCATACGAAGACACCATGTGTTCAACACCAAAACGTAAAAACCTCAGGCTTTAGAAATCTTCACTCACAGCGCTTAGCCCCAGAAGAAAGAAGCCCCAATTTAGCGTGAAATTTTTCTCAATCCCCAAGGGTACAGCTACGCTCGTACGACGCCTTCAATCGCCTACCCAGGAAGTCTATGTAGATTTCTACGTAAACGTGAACCGCACTACTCGAAGACCGCGGAAAGGGTGATAATAAATATAAATATGTGCGGTTATGTGACATATAACCTTAGTTTTAAAGGGATGTACAATAGTAGATATCCTGAAATCGACGTTGCAACATTAAGTTATCTTGAACGACGTCATCTAAAAAGTACCTTGTAAATAGAAGTAGTATTTTATAGCCACTAAGGTGTTAAGTATATTTTATATTTATCTAAATTTTAAATAAGTTTTAATTTTATAATTTTTCGATCTATTGACACGCTATCGATATTCAGTATATATGTTTAATGGGATGCCTATTATTAAAAGCGTTTCCCATTCCCATTAAATAAAAAGTCTATAACCCAATAAACCCTTAAATATTAATAACTATATTATCAATTTAATTTGTTAAAAAATATATATATTTGTTAGCACTGGTAAGTTAGGACTTTTATTTTGTTAAAAAATACTGTGAATATGTTTTTTTTCATGAAATTTAAGCACCTGTCATTCTACTTTTTAATACTAGTTTTGGAAAGTAGATTTTAAGACGCGTGTGATATTAATCGTTTTCTAAATGACTAAGGAGTGCGTTTTATGTCATTTTCGTGTGTGGAGGTGGGATTTTTTATGTTCTGTAACGCTCTGTAAAAAAAGACAATTTCGTTTTTGTCCAAATATTTTCCAATTTTAATTTAATATTGAACTATTTTGTAAAGTTTTAATTTGTATACTTTAATTATTTTACATGTTTGCAAAGGTGTTGTGCTTTAATTGACGATTATTATTTACACTTGGATACTTTTAACTATAAACAAAATAAAAAAATTCTTAAATTATGGTATTTCTTATTCCATGAAAAACCAGACTTTCTGTTGTTCGGTTTGCTAAGATTTTTCCGACCAGACAGACATCAAAAACCGGACATCTGGCAACCCTACTAGTGTACATTGAAAAGTTTTAAATAAATTAGGTTGGATTAAAATTTTTATGTTCGGTTAAACAGATTTACAGTGTTTTCTAAAGCTTATACATAATTTATATTATATTAATGTAACAGTTTTAGGGCATCCACTTAGAAGGATCGTATGGTAATTCATTAAGCAAAGCTTTTTAAAAGTTTTAAGAGGATGTTAAATGTTTAAAAAGGTTTTCGTTGAAGTTTTTTTAATTAGTTTTTTATATTAAAATATTTAAAAAAACATGTTTAAAAGGTGTTATTATACATGATGTTTTGCATAAAACTCAAGACAAAAAAGAAATGTTTTTTTATCTTTGCACAATTCACGAAAGCTGAAAACCTTAATGCTAATGTACCGTGGGTGCCTATAGCAAGGTAAGTGGGAGTTTGTTGAGACTTAAATACTTCAAGATTGGAAGAAAAAGAGCTTCTACGTTTTAGAACTCTAGGGATAAAAAAACAAACAAAGTGAGAAGTTCTGGGCCTGTCCACTTAGACCCAAAAGGGATGCATACGTGCGGCACCACGGGTCTCTCTATTTGGAGCTGCAAGTGAGGGAATTATACTGGGCAATTTCTCGGAGCAGAAGCTGCGAAGTACCTATAAAAAGCGAAAGATCTCCCAAACCCCGACAATGGGCAAGAGATAGACGCATCTCTGTATGTAAAGGATCGTTGATAAGGCAAACAGCTCTTCCTTAAATGGAATCAAGAATGCTCAGTATTGTAGGAGACGCCATTCCTCTAATAATATTACAACAATATTCCTGAGGGGGTCTGATTTGAAATACATAAAAAGTGTATAAATTTAAATATAAAAATACTTTTTGCCCCAAAAGAAATACAAGCTTTTTTGAAGCAGCCGTGGCTATAGATATAATGTCTTTATACCAGTTAAGGTAATTCCTGAAATGTGAAGTCCACAAGATTAAATGTGTCCTTGCTCTGCAGAACTGCCATGTTAATAGATTAAAAAATCGTTTTAGAAATACAAAAATATTGGTAACATTTATTACTACATTAGGTTTACATGTAGGGAATTAGGATGTATTCATAAGATGATGTCTTTAGTGAAAATATCTAAAAATGCCTGTGCTTTTAATGAACTTTTAGTACCATTTGTCTTTCCGATAATGACCCGCATTCCAGGAAGGCCAGGGAAATTAAATTTGATTTAATTTTACAGATGCCTTTTTTACATGGTTTTTAAGGATTACTTAAATGGGGAAGCAGAGTCTATAACAGCTTGGAGAAACAATTTACAATTTCCCATTGACACGAGATTGTCGCCCGTCTATATCCTTTTACACCATCCATGGCGTCGTAACATACCAAAATCTACTTGGACTTTTAGTGGAGCTCTCACTAAAAGTTTAAGTAGATTTTATTATTTATTTGAATTCCTAAAATCAACATATTTATTCAAAGACTTACATTGGCATGCTTACAGTATTATGATGAGTATTCTTGTTTTTTAAAATTATAGTTACTTTTCTAAAAAGCATAAAGTAATTATACTTTTCGGCGTCGTATGTACTGTCTTTTTTATTAGTTTGTTACTCTTTTATTAAGTTGAATTTAATTAATTTAATCTTTATGGAGAAAAAGAAATCAAAGTGTTAAGGACTAGCTAGCAAAACGCCAAGAAGGAAATATGGTGTTTCAAATTACATTTTGGAATCAAATCAAAATTTTGTCAATTTTTATTCAATGTGTTTTTACGTAAAGATTTCACGTTTTATTATATTAAAGAACTTTACTAACAACATATACAGCATATTTTCGAAAGTTTTTATAAAGGTTCTGTTTTTAAATTGATGTACATAGTGACTTTATGAAGGTTCTGTTTTCAAATTACATTAATCAATAAAAAAAACAAATAATCTTTTACATTTTGATTGTTTATGTGACTGCATACTTTTTATGAGAAAATTGAAAAAATTATTTTACGCGCCAACTTTGTTATGACATATAAAGAGAAAAATTTTTGGATTTCAATTTTTTCTGAAAATTTTAAGCAAGACATTTTTGTGCACCCCGAGTCGCCCGCATATTTAAATTTTAAAATTTATAGAAAAAAAAATTGTACTACTTCTTTATAACGCACCCTGGGTAATTATCATTACGAACAGGAAAAATTCTATGAATGTTTTGATATCTGCATTCTTAACATAGTTACGAAATGAAAGCTGTTAAATTTTAATATATTTGACATATTAACAAAACCCAAAACATATATTTTTTTGATCTTGCACACCGTTGTTTTGTTTTGTTTTAAAAATTTTTTCATTTTGTCCATGTACATTTAAAATAAATAAATAACATTTTGAGAAATAAAAATGCTTTAAGTCAATTTCTCATTATTACTTTTGTTAAAATGTTGTTTACCGCAAGTAATTATAAATACAAGTTTTGAAGATATCGCCAGCGTCTTTTATTAAATTCAAAAAGGCCTTTTTAGAGGAACCCTGTATATCCAACGTACAAATATTTTTGTGGCAATTTATTTTCTTCTCAAAGAGGACTTTTAGGAAGATGCATATGTTTTCGTAAAATTATAGTCCGGTCAATTTATACCAAATAATAGGAGTCAGGTTACAAAAATTCGCAACCGGCTGAAAATTGGTAGAATTTTTTTAAACACCATTATAAATAAAATGGTAAAAGTCTTCATGAATCCGAACCGAGGAAAAAAATTTCTCGTTAGTCAAAAGTCACAAAAAAGTTTTTTAGGATTTACAGCAAAACGATAAGTTTTATCATAAAAATACCTTTAACAAAAATTTTAGGTTAGATATTTATCTACAAAACGTCTTTTTGTTTTAAGACCCACAAGGTACATACACCACCAAAACTGTTATCCAAGAAAAATATTATTTTTTTGTCAACGTATCTTACACATAAAATATACAGTGTGGACATAAATAGCCTGTCCCTGCTAACTTTTGTACCCTTTAATTTTTTATTTATAAAATTTAGGTATAACTAATGGGATGTTATAAACTACATTTTGACGTAAAAATAATAATTGCAGAAATCAAAATGGCGTATGAGCTCTACCATTGTAAAGCTTCTGACGAAAATTTTAAACCATTAAATATAAAGTCAATATCTTTACCTATTACCAAAACCAAAATAAAACCGAATTTTTTATTTAAGTGGCCATATTTCCGAAACTAATCAGTCAATAGTCAGATGTAGGTACTTAATATGACATTAAAGCTCTATTAAAGGCCTTTTTAACAGTTATTAAATATACAGGGTGCTTCGTTAAAAATGAGTAGTTTTGTTCTACTCTGTATATTTTTATCAGTATAACCACTGAAAAGATATTTTAAAGAGCTTTAAAAAATACCACATTTATAAATTCGTTAGTTTATAAAATATGACCATCCAAAAATGGTAATTAGGTGATTTTCACAGTACTGCAATTTTGTAGTAGGTAAAGATATTGACTTTATATTTTATAATTATAACGTACTCACCAGGCGCTTTAAAATAGTGTGTCACAAAACCCCTTTTTATTTTTTCTTCCAGTATGGCACCCATTCGCCATCTTGATTGCCGGCAACTATCATTTTTACGTCAAAAAGTAGTTTATATTCTACCATAAGTAATACCCAAATTTTACAAATAAAAATTAGGGGCGCAAAAGTTAGCAAGAAAGGAGACTATTTACGTCCACACTGAATAACTATATAAATATACAGGGTGTTCCTTAAAAGCATGCTAGTATTTAAGAGGGTGTTCCTTGGACCTATTTAAAGAAACAAACCTCCTATGAAAATATGTCCTAAACGTCTTAACTTTTTAGATAAAGTGTGCTTAAATGTAAAAAAAATTAAATATCCTCACTATCCTTTGCCCAATTTTGTTTTAATTTAAAAATATTAATAATGGCATTAACGGGGTTATTTATCACTAACTTAATTACATTTAATAAGTCCAGAGGCGTCTTGAAAGGCAACTGAAGAAATATTTCTAAAAAAAAATATTCTTTTTAAATATCCTGACTATCCCTTGCCCAATTTTGTTTTAATTTGGAAATATTATTAATGGCATTAAGCGGGGTTATTTATCACAAACTTAATTACATTTAATAAGTCCATAGGCGTCTCGAGAGGCAACTGAAGGAATATTTCTAAAAAAATATATTCCTTTTTAAATATCCTAACTATCCTTTGCCAACCTTTGTTTTAATTTGGAAATATTATTAATGGCATTAAGGGGGTTATTTATCACTAACTTAATTACAATAAATAAGTCCATAGGCGTCTTAAGAGGCAACTGAAGGAATATTTCTAAAAAAAACGGTACTGCACTGACTGTGTAAATGTATGTAAAATAATTGTGCTTTTTTTAGATTAAGCAAATAAAAATACAACTTTTATGTTTTCAATTTTTTTTTCCGTGTCCTGTTTACTTAAAAAAAATCAATTAACTGCATATTTTGAGACAATAAAAGAAGCATTGCGTATTTTTCTTTAAAAATTTGGGTTTTATAATTTTTATTACCAATAATGTAACAAAACTATTAAATAATGATTTATACAGTGACCGCAAAAATGTTGAACCATATGGGAAACTTTTTATTTTCAATTTAAAAAAATATTCCTAATAAAAATCTCTGTATACAGCGACTCACAAACCACCGATCAAAGTTTTAATTAACCATAGTTTATACGAGGTAGGTGCAAATTAACGAATATGACACAAGAGAAAACTACCTTTATTTTTAAACTTAGAGAAACATTTTATTTGAAAAACTTGTTAAGAATAAAAAGTTATGTCGTATTTTAAAAAGCAGAGCCTTTTATATTTTTTTTTAAAGAAAAACTAACTTTCGAAAAAATGTTAAAACTTTGTTATTTTTAAAGCATTTAAGTACATTTGAATTAATTAAAAAAACAAACATATATTTTTGCTTTTTTGTGGTTTAATAACGTCAAAAATTAAAACTCACTTAAGATTATTGTGCCACATCGTGTTTGGCTTATAAAAGACGTCTTCGCATTTTTAAATGTATGATCATATTTTTGTATTTATTTAGATTAATCCTAAAATATATATATTTTTTAATTCTGTAAACTTTTTCTTATTCACCTAATCCCAATAAGGTTAAATTTTTGAACATTGTAATAAAAAATCATGAAAAAATTCACGCTTTTTAAAAGTTAAGCTGTTTTTTATTGGGCAAAAATAACGTGAAACATAAATCTAAAGGGGCTTTAAGTTTTGGCCTTATTGAACCACAAAAAGTAAAAATTTACGTTTGTTTGTTGAATTGATCTAAATGTACTTAAATGCTTTAACAATAACAAAGCTTTAACATTTTTTTGAAATTAAGGGGTAATAGGGATAATTCAGGGCAAATAATTCATTTTGTAAGAACTTCCGAAGACCCGCTGTAATAACCAGAACAGTAAGTTAAGTTGTTGCCTTATTAAATTATAAAATAAAATTAGGTAAAACCTATATGTTAAATTAATAAAAGCAAGATAATAATTGCAAAGTCAAAATTAGGATAATTATTCTTTAAACAGTCAAAACGAATTGGATAAAAATAAAGGCATAAGGTAACAAAAATTAATAAACTTTAATGATACTATTTCTGTTTAATTCTTTCTTTTTTAAAATTTTATAAAAAAAAGTTAAATAAATTGTGCTTTAGTGTACATTTACACAGTTTTGCCAAAAATGTAACAAATAACTTTTTGCTGCGGCAAGTTATGGTAAATGGGAATAAGCTCATCTTAATCTACTTTAGCTCATGCTTCAAAAGGCATAATTTAATCTTTTATAGAGTATGGGAAAGATAATGACATTCTGACCTCCGGGTATAAAGCATTTTAAGTCTAAAGCCGTTACTAATAGAGTCTCTCGCATGCAAACTCTTACATTAAATTAAATGTCAAAATTATTTTTGATATATCATTGTACAGAGGAGCCCCTAGAACAGTGGTTTCTGAAACTTGGGAAAGAGCTATTGCTTTAGTTACAGCTTAACAATCATTGTATTGTTGTCTCACTAAAACTTTGATTTTAAAAAGTAAATAAAATAAAATATGGTAAACGGATTTAGTACAAGTAAAATGATGTAGGTTCTGTACTAAAAGTAAAAAAATAATTTGTCAAGTCCTAGTTACAAAATTGCACCAATCTTCTCGGTAATCTAGGGTATTAATCAGACAAATATTAAAATTTTTGGGCACATGAAATTTCTATGATAATATTTACTTTGAATATGCTACGCCCAACGATTTTATATTTCTCTGATCAATACCTTATATTGATAAGAAAATGGGTGCGATCTGGTGGTTAGGATTAACCGAATTATTTTTTAGCTTTAAGTACATAACTAACCATTTTTATTGTAATGGTAGTGAAGCCCAAGAGGAAATTTCGGGATTTACTACGGCTAGGTAGATTAATATACCAAAGAATACCTTGTACCCGGTTAAGTACTTCCACCAAATATGAGCCCCGTAAACGGAGCCGATCATAAAAAAACAAAAATATATCCATCAGAAATTGTCAAGCGCGTCGGATTAAGATGAGGTAAGTTAATTACATTCCAAACAGGTTATATTCTACTAATCTGACAATTTGAGAGGGACGTAAAGGAAACAGGGGGCTATACAAAGTAAAACGTCGTTAACATTTTCGAACGTAGCTATTTTTTTATTTTGCAAAAAATAATTTAGGGATAACGAAAAATATATAATCCGATACGATTTTCACAAGCCGAAATTGCAATATTATTTTTTTGACATGTTTAAAAGTCTATAGCCACTTCCCCCACCGATGAAAATGTTTTTTTCTTTCTATTATTTAAGCTTTGCAACCCAATGGGTCTCTATGACGCTCAAGTAAATCCCCATTTAGCATCGTGGGCTTCCCTACTATAATAAATTCGTCTAACATTATTTTTCATATACGAGAGTTACAACGAAATTACCATCCAGCAATTTATTTTTTTTTTCAGTTCAACCGTATAGTTTTTAAATTTAGGAACGTTATATTGTATTACCGAATGCCAATTTTAGATATAATAGTATCCGTGTGTTACTTCCGGTTTAACTGGAAGTGATATAAACTTAAATTTTTTAAATGAAACACCCAGGATAATTTTAAGATTTGAATTCTACGGGTCATTCCTGATATAAAACCTTAAATATATCCATAACCTAACTTTTTCGTGTCCAAACGACAGCACAATATGCAGTTTTATGGGAAAACAAATGAACATGACAGAAATTTAACATGCTTAATATAGATCTTTTAATAGAGTTTGCCTTAAAAGACCACTATAATACTACTTTCTTTTTAACCGGAAATGCTGTAAAATTTGGATTTCTAAGTATGATAGCCCTGGTAATTTTAATGGAACACCCTATACATAATAGGATTTAAATTTTCAAAGCTATTGCTGATATAAAACTTATGATATTCTCATAACCTATCTTTTTAGTTAAAGGGAAAACGGCGTTTAAAAGTGTCCAGAGGACGACACAATATTCATTAAACTCCGTTTTTTCTAAAACTAAAAAGATAGGTTATGGGTATATTATAGGTTTTATAATTAGGAATAGCTTAAAAAATTAAATGCTAAAAAATATATAGGAACTTCCATTAAAATTGCCATGGTTAATATGTTTGAAAGTTCAGGTTTTATAGCACTTGGTTAAACAGGAAGTAGTATTATAATGGTCTCTAAAGTTACAGTCTTTTAAAATAATTTTTTTAAGCTTTTTAAGTTTTTGTTATGTTTATTTGTTTTCTCTTAAAACTGCACATTGTGATGTCGTTTGAACATTTTTAAACGCCATTTTCTCCAAAACTAATAAATTTAGGTTAGGGATATATTTTAGATTTTATATCAGGAATAACCTGTAGAATTTAAATCCAAAAAATATACAGGGTGTTCCATTTAAAATATTAAAATTTATATCACTTTCGATTAAACCTGAAGTAATACACAGTCCTAAAAAAAGTCCCTAAATTTAAAAACTCTCAGTTGCACTAAACAAAATAAATTGCTGGATAGTAATTTGGTTGTCACCCGGTATATATAATTTATTTTTATGTTTTTAGTTTCTTGGTTAGTTGATACTTCTTATTCTACTGACTTCATTTAATGCCTTACTATACATGGTTTATGTCCCAACAATTTGTTGCAACCTAACTCTTCCATGCATTGGGTGCGAGACCCATGCTTGGACCCCGATTCTAAGGTAAAGAAGTTCTGTGTTTAGATTAGTATAGTAAGAATAGTTTAAAAACACAAATTCGGTACTCTTTGAAAAGAAAAAAAAGCCCAAAAAGTTTTAAGCAATTAAATCGGCATGGCTTTCTTCGCGGCCGCTTTTATGATAGGTCACTTGATGCACGTGCGTCTTTATCGACACGGACTGTAAAGAATAGCGGCGTCTTTTGTAAAATAGTCCAAGAGCCAGTGACATTCAGATAAATTAAATAATTTTAGGAACACATTTTATGGATTAAAATGTATGTATTATTGTTACCCAGTACTAAACTCTATTATATTTTCTTGGAAATGTAATTAATGTTTTCTAGTTATATTAGGCCAATGGTTTTGGGATTCCACAGAGGGTCAGGAGATGTAAAAATTAACATAGGATTTGTAAAATTCTTTCCGGCTAAAAAATATGCATTTTCATGGCCTTCAATTCCCCTATGTAGCAGCACTAGGGTTGCCATCCGTGCCGAAGTCCCGAATATACCGGGTGATGCATCGCCGGGCGAGACATAGGAAATCCCATGTAATTTTTAATGGGGTCAATTATTGGCTCCCTAATTATTTAAGCGAGAAATTTTATAAAAGTTTATTAAAAAGCATGCAAATCTACGTACATGGTAAAAACTTTAGATTTTTCGGTTAATATGTTTGCTAGTTAGATCCTAATATATTTTTAAAAATTGTTACATTTTTTATCGCCTCATATTTATGAACAACAATAAAAATACCAGTAAGCGTGACATTACGTTGCCATTTTAAAATTTAGTGCTTAAAAATCGTACAGTGAAAAGATTAAAGTTGTATTTATACAAACGAATTAAGTTAAGTGAAACTAAACTAGAGTAACAAATTTCAAGAACTTATGACATTTATAATATTAACATCCTTCAATAAATTATTAATATTATTACAATAATCAGTATGTAGGAAATAAACTTAGGATTTATGAAAATTTTAAAATATTCCTTCATTAACTACTAGACATAACCCAGACGTTCATAAAATCTTCTTACATTGGCTAACTGGTAAATTGAAATTTTATTGCATTCTGCAGAAATAACATTTTTTAACTCATCTAGATTAGAGTAATTTTTATCCTTGTATATCATGCTTTTTAAATGGCCCCAGAGGAAGAAGTCATTTGGCAAAATATCAGGAGACCTGGCTGGCCAATTTATGGTGTGATGTAGGCCAATAACATTTCCATTAAAAGCATTGTGTAAATATTCCCGAACAGCCAGGGTGTGTCGGGCAGCCATCCATTTGGTACGAAATTTCCTGATTTTTCCTGGATATATCATTTAAAGGGGGTAAAATTAGTTCTTCGAGTAGTTCCAAATACAATTCTGCATTCAAATTTTGATTAAGAAAAAATGGTCTAATAATATGTTGTCCGAAAATCCCCGCCCAAACATTTACTTTCTGTGGATATTGCGTCCTCGTTTCGACAAATCTGTGTTGGTTTTCTTTGCTCCAGTATCGGTAATTTTGATGATTGGTTTCATTGTTTAACGTAAATGTGCACTCATCAGTAAAACAAATTATTCTTCAAAATTTCCTGTCCATGTTTGCCCTTTCCATCATGTCAAAACAAAATTCCTGCCGTCGTATTTCATCTCCATCCCTTAAGTCTTGATGTCTTTCCTATTTGTATAAAATGTATTTATGCCTTTTCAAAATCCGGAGCATTGTTAATTGATCTTTTCCTATGATATCCTGAAGTTTCCTTGTACTCACCTTCCCTTTATTTTCTTCCACGTGCAATAAAATTTCCAAGTTTCTATCATCTCTTACATTTTCTTCTCTTTGATACTCCCTAGCTTTACATCTGCAGTTATTTATCACTGTGCCTTTGGTCTCAAATTTTTTGATAGTCTTATCGACTGTTGATTCTCCGGGTATCGGTCTATTCGGACACTGAGCAGCGAACATGTCTGACACCTTTGGTAACTATTTCCTTGATAGTACCATTTAATCATCAATACTTTTTCTTCAGTAGTATAACAAATGGTTAATCTTTTTGCTCTACGATTTTTTGATAATAATAAAGCGCTAAATTTCAAAATGACAACGTTATGTCACGCTGACTGGTATTTTAATTGTTGTTCATAAATATGAAGCGATAATAATGTAACAATTTTTTAAAATATATTAGCATCTAACTAGCAAACGGGTTAGCCGAAAAATCTAAAGATTTTACCATGGACGTAGATTTGCATGCTCTTCAATAAAGTTCCATAGATTTTTTCTCTAAAATAATTAGGGGAGCCAATATTTGACCCCATTAAAAATTACATGGGATTTCCTATGTCCCGCCCGGCGATGCATCACCCGGTATAGTTAAAAGTCCCGATTTACGATATGGAACAAAATATTTTATATAGTTAAACCCACCTTTAATTTATTCTGAAAAGGATGCCGGAAAATAGGCAAAAAATCATAATGTTAACAAACCCCTTTGTGAACATTGCAGCATAGAGCCCTTTTGATATTATGTTTGTTAAACTCTGGGAAATGGTAATCGGAGACCATTTAATTTAGGTAAAAAACATAACATATTTAAATTCTATATTATACCTATTTTAATACAACTTCCCCCTGACTAAATAAAAAAGCCGTCTTGATATTAAAATAATATTAAATGTTGCCAAAAGAAAAATGCAGGGCATTTATATTAATAGTGTTAAATACATACATTTTGGATATTTTTTGGTTGTTTGCAGGAAACAGATTTCGTTAGTTTACCGATCTTTGCCCAAAACATTTTATGGTATTTTTTTTGTAATAGTGCTTTTTGTTATACAGTTTTAATAGATTGTATTTTTCTCTACAGTGTATTATTATTTTGTTTAGTGTTAGTAGTAGGGATTAAAAACTGCCAGTATGGCTGCCAATTGGAGACCATTTAAAGTGCCTTAAAATAATTTTAAACCGTGGCGACCATTTACGGACAGTCAAAAACTTTGGTGCCCTTATGAACTTAGTAAAGACACAAAAAGCGAAGCTCAATAAATACTATTAAATATTTATTTAAATCTAAAAAAGAAACGGACGGAGGCAAACTAAATCTTATTAAAAAGGGTTAGTAAATTGGCAAATATTGATTTTCGCACTGCTTATAATATTGTTACTAAAGGTGTCACATGCAGAAAAAAATCGACCTATGCTTAAAAAAAAGTGCAAATATCAAAAAACTGGAAATTAAATATATAGTTTATAATTTTTATAAAAAAATATATCTTCTACTGCAAGTGACATTCTAGCTGAAGTAGGAAAGAAAAAAATTTAAACTTAACTTTCCCTATAAATCATTAACAACTCCAAAGGTACTTTTAAATGAACATAATCTCCGATATAAAAAAATTAGGCAAAAAATTATGGAATCCTCAAGAATAGTTAAGTACAGAAATGAATACCTTTACAGTATCGCCAAATACCGCAGCGAGGGCACGCCAATTGTCTATTTAGATGAAACGTGGTACGATACGCGCGACATAATAGGCAAGGGATAGACGCACGGAACTGAAAAACAACACTGGATGCACCACCTTCTCGTGCAAAAGAATTATTATCGTTCATGCGGGGAACGAAAATGGTTTTGTTAAAAACGGGTTAATGGTATCAGCCAAAAACATTGCAAAATGTAGCGCTGACTATCATCAAGATATGGATTCTGCACTTTTCGAACAATGCTTTGAGAACAACCTTATCCCAAATTTACAACCGCAAAGTATTATAGCTCTTGATAACGCTTCATGTCACTCAAGACAAGTACAGAAAATTCCAACTAAATAAATAAAAAAATAATATTAAGATTTTTTCCAAGAAAATCTCGGTCCGATTCCTCCAGATTGTAAAGCTAAGGACAGTATTTTAAAAATTATAAGAGAAAAAAAATCAAAGACATATTACATTGACCATTTGGCCACACTTCATGGTCATACGGTATCTCCTTTACCACCGAATTATTGTGTGTTCAATCCTATAGAACATATGTGGCATTATTTAAAGGACTACGTCCGAAAAGATAATACCGACCCCCCTGTCATTCGAAAAATCTGATGTTATATTTAGGAATCTTGTGCAACGCATTATTTAGGGCGTGGTCGCCTGTCATCTGTCATCTGTCAAATATCACGTGACTTAGAAAATTACTGTTCGAAAAGAAGAAGAATCACAACATAACCCTACTTTTAAAGAAGAGGGGTGCTAGCAACATTTGGCGTTAGTTGCCATTGGCATTAGCAACTTCTGACGTTTAGGGCTCCTTGAGCCTGACGCTTAGGGTTCCGGGACCAACGCGTAGAGCTCCGGGCCCTATGATAACTCCCCCGCCTAATCCCTGGGGCCCCACACAAAGACGGCAAAGTTACTGCTTTTTAAATAAAATCACTGTTATTTGCCGTCAGTAGTGTAAGGGGTCACCTATGCGTGGGAACTTTTTGGGACCGTAGGAAAATTGTGGTGCGGGGGCGTGGCGCGTGGAAAAATTGCGGTTTACGTCACAAATTAGGAATCTTAGGCGATGTCTATTTTGGGGTACTGCGCATGCGTCAAATCTCTGACGTCACACATTAGGAATCTTGTGTAACGCATTATTTAGGGCGTGGTCAATCTGTCAAATGTCATCTGTCACCTGTCATATGTTAAAAATCACGTGACTTGAAAATGGCGTCTGTCAGCTGTCACCTGTCATATTTCGTGAACCATGTGGTGTCTGCTTACGTGTATGAGATGTATCGTAGGGTCTTACGCATGCGCGAAAAATGACGTCAACATAACCTAGAAATTCGGCCACTATTATGATTGAAACATAACCTAAAATTTATACGGATAAGCCCTCGCCCCGCGTCTAACAATTAGGGCTCAGGGACCGACGACCAGGGCTCAGGGCTTCACGCCTAAGCCCCGTGGGGCCCCACGATCGTAGTGAAGTTAGGTTCATACGTCATTACGTTAAACTAGCCAACATAACCTTAAAGTTAGTTTAGGTTCTTAGACATGCGCAAAAAATGACATCAACATAACCTCAAACTTGGGGCCTTACGCATGCGCGAAATAAAATGACGTCATACGGCAAGCTTAAAATAACATAACCTAAAATTTTGATCTATCTTAAAGTGGTACGCATGCGTCAACATAACCTAGAAATAGGAACGTTGACCGAATATGCAATAAAATCGTCATTTCCGGTCGCAACTTCTGGTCGTCAGAAAATAGCCTTGTTTGGGTTCAAATGAAAGGTCTTGACTTGTAGATTACTAATTAGGCATTTTTAACGATTTTTATTTTGGTACTTTCTTATTTATAAATATTTTTTAAAATTTTAACTTATTTGGATTCCTTACGGCCTCTAGATACCGAATATGTAATAAAATCGCCATTTTCGGTGACAACTTCCGGTCGTCAGAAAGTGGTCTTGTTTAGGTTCAAATGAAAGGTCTTGACTTGTAGAATACTAATTAAACATTTTTAACAATTTTTATTTTGCAACTTTCTTATTTATGAATATTTTTTAAAATTAAATGAAAAAATGACGATTTTATTGCATATTCGGTCAACGTTCCTATTTCTAGGTTATGTTGACGCATGCGTACCACTTTAAGATAGATCAAAATTTTAGGTTATGTTATTTTAAGCTTGCCGTATGATGTCATTTTATTTCGCGCATGCGTAAGGCCCCAAGTTTGAGGTTATGTTGATGTCATTTTTTGCGCATGTCTAAGAACCTAAACTAACTTTAAGGTTATGTTGGCTAATTTAACGTAATGACGTATGAAGCTAACTTCACTACGATCGTGGGGCCTACAGGGCTTAGGCGTGAAGCCCTGAGCCCTGGTCGTCGGTCCCTGAGCCCTAATTGTTAGACCCGGGGCGAGGGCTTATCCGTATAAATTTTAGGTTATGTTTCAATCATAACAGTGGCCGAATTTCTAGGTTAGATTAGATTAGATTGGGAGGTGGATTGCATATCCTCTAGCACTGCAACCTGCTCAGGTTTATTGTGTGTCCTCCGTCCATAGGTTAGAGCACGCTATCCAAGCCGGTCTGTTTAATCAGACTCCACAAGCTTGAAACTGGCCCCTTGGTATATTTTGCCGCTTTAGGTTTTTCTTCACCCAGCCTTGCAAACCGCAGACGACAAAGGGCTTCGCAGTAGCACCATACGTGTTCTGCGGTTTCTTCCTCCTCCTGGCAGAACCTACATAGGTTTTCTTCTGCCAGGCCCATAGTTTCCAGGTGTTTATTCAGTCTGCAATGACCTGTCAGTTGACCCACCATTATTCTTACTGCCTTCCGGTTATAATTCAGAAGGTCTCTTGTAAATTCTGGCGAGTAAGCATTGATGAACACTTTCGCCTGACGCTGTCCTGGTGTTCTCATCCACCAGTCTTGTGATTCCCTCATAATCCATGATCTAATGGATGACCTTACCTGGCATGATGGAATACCACAGTAGGGCTGGGGACCTACCATTGTCCTGCCAGCCCCCTGCTTTGCCAATTTATCAGCTTCTTCATTGCCTTCGTGGCCTTCGTGTCCTGGTACCCAGGCAATGGTTAGCTTGTTGGACGCACCCACCTCTTCCAGGGCAATTACGCAGTCCCGCACCAGCTTGGAGCTGATTTTGCATGAACTGAGTGCCCTGATGGCTGCCTGGCTGTCCGAATAGATTACTATGGTTTTATCCTCATAGCTCCTTCTGATGATTTCCCTAGCACATTGTTCTATGGCTACAATTTCGGCCTGGAACACAGTAGGGTATTGTCCGAGACCCAAGTTTATTTTCGTCCTTGGTTTGTCCCCATATATACCTGCTCCAACTCCTTGGTCTGTTTTGGAGCCGTCTGTATACCAGATTAGGTCGGCTTTAATGGGAGGCCCTGCCACCCAGTCCTTTCTGTCTGGTATTAAAGTTTGAAAACCTTTGTTTAGCCAGTAGCTTGGTACCATTTTGTCTGAAGGCATCTCACAAACTGAGTTGACTTCTTGGTCCTCCTTGAATCTCCATTGTATGGCCCTTTCCTGTCTTATGATAGGACTCTGGCCTTGTTTGAGACGGTATTGTACCGCTTTCACTTCACCCTGTATGTAGATGTGAAGTGGCGGTAGATTGAGCAGCACTTCCAGTGCTGCAGTAGGGGTTGATTTCATGGCCCCCGTAATACATAGACAAGCGAGTCTCTGTATACTTTGTAATTGCCTTATTGCCGTCTTTTGTAGCGTCTTTGCACCCCAGGCAATTGACCCGTAGGTTATCATTGGTCTGACGACCATTTTGTATAACCATAGGTTCATCTTCGGACTGAGTCCCCAATTCTTTCCGCAAAGTCTTCGGCATCTACCCAGGGTAGTTCTTGCCTTCTGAGTGACTTTGCTTAAGTGTGGTCCCCAGGTTAGTTTTTGGTCAAAGATGACTCCTAGATATTTAACCTCTTTTGAAAAGGGATTTCCACTCCGTTGAGCCTGGAAGGTCTTAGTCCTTCAAGCGCTCTTCTTTTTGTGAAAGGGACTGTTATTGTTTTATGAGGGTTGACTGAGAGTCCCTCCTGTTTGCACCATTTCTCAACGATGTCTACGGCGTTCTGCATTCTGCCTGATATGTGCTCTAGGTGACCCCCATTGACTACAATGACGAGGTCATCAGCATAACCCAGGCAGTTGTACCTTTCACCAGTCAATTTGTCGAGAAGTTCATCTACCAGGACTGCCCAATATAATGGCGATAGAACGCCTCCTTGTGGACAGCCCCTCCCCACTTTAGCCTCCATTGTTACTGTGCCTAAGGTGGATCTTATGACCCTGTTTCTCAGGCTGGCTTCGATCCAGTTGCAGATCGTGTCGGGGATTCCTTTTTTCCTTAGCGCGTTCATTAGTGAGAAAGTTGGTACGTTGTTGAACGCGCCTTCTATATCCAAAAATGTTGCCAACGCCACCTCTTTGTCGTCAATCGACTTTGCCAGGAGTCTGTTTAGATCGTCTAGTGCTAGATCCACAGACATTCCTGGTTGGTATGCGTATTGGCGCTTGTTCAGAGGATTCCTATGAAGGGTGCTTCCTCTGATGTATCTATCCACTATTTTTTCCAATGCTTTCAGCAGGAATGAGGATAGACTGATTGGTCTGTATGACTTAGGCGTCCTTTCTAGGGATTTGCCTACCTTGGGTAGGTAGATCACCCTTGCCTTCTGCCATAATTTGGGTATGTAGCCCCAAGCTACACATGCTCTGAAGATTGTGCATAAGTGTGGCATTAGGATGTCCTGCCCTTTTTGCAACAACACTGGAAAGATTCCATCCAGGCCTGGCGATTTGAACGGCTGGAATTCGCCTAAGGCCCATCTGATGGAATTGTAGCTTACCACCTCAGCTGCTTTTTTCCAATCCACTTTCTTCGGGCGTTTTGGCCTATTAGTGGGTTGGGTTAGCCTTGTTGAGTTGGTGATTATTGACGAGCCCGGGAAATGTGTGCTTATTAGCAGCTCCAGGCTCTCCTCCGTTGTGCTCACGTATGAGCCATCTGACCTCTTTAGCATGCCGGGTTCTTGATCAGAACCCTCTTTTGCCATGATTCTGTGCACTCTAGCGCACACGGGAGTTTCTGAAATCTCCTCGCAGAATTGTTCCCAGGACTTCCTTTTTGCCCTGCGAATCTCTTTGTTGTACTGCGTGAGTTTCGCTTTGTACGAGTTCCAATCATGGTTGACTTTGGCCTTGTTAAATAGCCTTCTCACCTCGGCCCTAAGGTCCTGGAGGTGATTATTCCACCATGCTGTCTTTCTTTTTAGTTGTCTTACCGTTTCTGGACAGTTTGCCTCGTAAGCCGCCTGAATGGCCTCGCTTATTTGTTCTACTGCCAGATCAAGATCTCTCACTGTGACTATTTTAGCTATTCCGCCCCCAAGCGACTCCTTGAGTGTTGCTTCAAAGCCATCCCAATTTGTCCTCCTGGGGTTGCGGAATTTGCTTACCGTCAGTTGTGAGGTTTTTATGTCATACCTTATGTGGCGATGATCCGAGCACGATGGCTCTTCGGAGACATGCCAATTAGTTATTTCATCGCTTACATTGTGGCTACAGATTGTGAGGTCAAGGACCTCACGCCTAGTTAATGTAACGAAAGTTGGTTCGGAGCCTATGTTGGCTATTTCTAGGTTATGTTGACGTCATTTTTCGCGCATGCGTAAGACCCTACTAGATACATCTCATACACGTAAGCAGACACCACATTGTTCACGAAATATGACAGGTGACAGCTGACAGACGCCATTTTCAAGTCACGTGATTTTTAACATATGACAGGTGACAAATGAGATTTGACAGATTGACCACGCCCTAAATAATGCGTCACACAAGATTCCTAATGTGTGACGTCAGAGATTTGACGCATGCGCAGTACCCTAAAATAGACATCGCCTAAGATTCCTAATGTGTGACGTAAACCGCAATTTTCCCACGCGCCACGCCCCCGCACCACAATTTTCTCACGGTCCCAAAGAAGTTCCCACGCATAAGTGACCCCTTACACTACTCTTATAAAAACTATTAAAAACCGCCTAATAATAATAATCATAATACTTCTTTATTTCAAATTATATTCATTATCACATACATATAATGAAATGACGTCAACAAGAAAAAATATTTATATTCAACTAAAATTATGGTCTAAAAATCACTAACACTATATGGTTCAAGGCTAATCAATACATTTTTAGGATCCATTTAAATGTTTTTAATAAACTATTTTTAATAAAATCGGGTATTTTGTTATACAATTTGACACACATATAATAGGGACTCTTTTGGTCAATGTTAGCCGATGCTGGAGATAAATAATGTTTATGTTTCTAGTAATATATCTATGTATAATTGCGTTATCAAACCTATCTCTATTATTAAACAAAAAACAATGCACCTAAATATGTATAAAGCATATATGGCCATAATATTAAGTTCTTTAAATCTGCCTCTACATGCTCACCTAAAATTGAGTTTTTCACTCAACACTCTTTTTGCATAACAAAAACTCTTTGTATTTTTCTACCACCACCATAGAAAATAACGCCATATCTAATAACAGATTCAAAGTTAGCACAGTACAAAAATTCTTGTTGTCGACATATTTGCATACCGTGACACAACGCTTATTCCAAACCCAATTCTAGCTAATTTTAAACACAGATTGTCAATATGCTGGTCCCAGGATAAAAATTCATTAATTATTAAACCCAAAAACTTAGTATTCTGATTTATAGTATAACTATTATTAGCAATATTTAAAGATTGGGTTTTTCTAATTGACTGTTTTTTGTAGTAAACAGAATTAGGTTCGTTTTACTTTAATTAAGAATAAGCTTGTTTTCAATAAACCAATTAGTGGTTCCTTAAATAGCATATTAGCTGTTTATTAAAACATTCTGAATATTGGAATCTGGAACGAACAAATTAGTATCATCAGCATAGTTAGTGATCAAAAGATATAACACAAACAGAACTGGACCCAAGATACTACCCTGTGCAATTCCTATCCTATTAATTTTTATATTAGATTTTATGTTGTTGAGTACAACTCTTTGTGGTCTGTTCGATGAATAGGACCTTATCTAAGTCAGCGCATTTCCTTTGATACCATATTTATCTAATTTATGAATTAATATGTCGTGATTTACACAATCACATGCTCTACTTAAAACCTAAAACATGCCCAGTGCTGGGTTTTATTTTCTGCGGTTGTTGCAAAATGGCTGTCATAAACTAATATATGGCTGTTGTGGTAAATCGACCAAAAGATATGCGTGTTGTGTGCGACATGAAAAAGTCCACATTTTACAAAATATCCCATAAGTCTAGAGCATATAACCATTTAAATTTTTTGAGAAACTCTGAAAAGACTTACTGGTCGGCAACTATCAAAATCGTTTAGCGCGCCCTTCTTTTACATATAGGTTTAATGTTTGCTATTTTTAGTTGCTCAGGAAAAATTTCAAATTTTAAAAACTTATTTAAAATGCATCTTAAAATGTCTTAGATTTTAACAATAGAAAACTCAACCATGCTTGTTGAGATTTCATCTTTACCACTACTATACATATGTGTTTTTTAATTTATGAAATATTGTTAACAATTTATTATTTGTGACTCGGTATAGATACATTGACTGGTTGTTATCAGTAATATTACATTTATGAGGCCTGTGTACTTGTTTTTTTAATAATTCTGAAACGATTTTTAATAAATAGTTATTGAATTCATCAGCCATTTTTTGTACATCAGGTAACTCACAATTATTGGACTAAACTTTTCCCATTCATTTCATTACGGATATTCCACATGCATTTGATAATATTTAATAATAATAGTTAAAGTTAATCTATCCCTAATAATTATTTATTTTGCGGTGCCGTAAGCGTTTAGTTTTCTTGTGGTTTTTATTGTAGTTTAGTTAATAGCGTCTTTTGGAAATACAAATTGGCATAATAGAGTGGAAGGGAGTCACAGGCAAATAAAACCACTATTGTATTTATCCCAACGTTTCGTGGCTCGATTGCCACTTTATCAAGGGCCTAAAATAATAAAAAAATACATTAAACAACTATTTAGTGACATGGACCCAATATTTTTGCAACAACACCAAAAAATACTTTAAAAATAATTTCAGACAGGAAAGGCACAGGTATAATTTATCAGGACGTTAACAATGAGATATAACTTAATTTTTTAAAAAGTGAAAATTATGTGTCTAAAAATTAAATTATGAACAATAAAAATAAAAATTAATAAAAAGTTATTAAGAAAGAAATCTAAAAATAAAAAAAGTCACTTGGGTACCCAAAATTCAAACTTGGAACCTGTGGCTTATGTGTCTTATTTAGTAACAAAACATATATTTTCTTATTTTGAAATTACATAACATCTAATTTTACAATTATTTCCAAGTAATTTATAAATTCTTCTATTTAGATACTTATCCCGACAAGTCCAAATAGGACACGCATCCCTATACAGAATGGGGCTATTGTTGTGCCCGGGGTTAAGTTATAGTTTTGGGTTTTCTAATAGATCAAGCTTTTCCGAAGTAATCTTAAAAGGCCATATTTAATTTAGATTTGTTTTCTTAACTTTCGGTTATTTTTTGGTGATTAGGCTTTACTGGAAAAGTTTCATAACAATAACCACTTTAATATTTTTGTCAGGTGCATAGACATAATGATCATAATCATTTTTTATTAGTTATGTCTATCTGAGGCAGTTTTTATATTTTCCATTAATTAATTGTATCTTACATTCTCTCATTTGTTCCTTATTCATAAATCTTTTTATCTTATACACAGAAAATTGATAAGGCAGGATAATACTGTTGTCATATCGTTTTCTCCAAGAAAGCTTACGTGTCAACACTTAAATTATTTCTTTTAAATATTACTAATATGATTGAAGAAATGAGCAGTGTTTATAAATTATTTACCTTGTAACTTTTTTCTTTTCCAAGAATTGTAAAATTGGTTTGACCTTTAATTCCTTAATACGTGCATAGTTTAATTAGTAGTACTTTAGTTTTAGTTCTATAAAACAATCAGGTTTTTCTTCTTGGCGTTAGAATACTTCTGACTTTTCTTTTCCAAGAAGACGTTTTGTTTTTAACTTGAAAAGCTTCGACAAAATTTTTGTAGGTGTCAAATGTGTATCCCAGTTTTATTTTTGTTTTTGGTCAATAAAAGAAAAAATTTAAAATTAAATAAATAAATATTAGGGTTAGGTTAACTTTAGCTAGTATTGGGCGGTTGTTAATAATTTTTATAAACAAAAACACCAAACAGCGGCATCTGTCAATAAAATAATAATAATAATAATAATGAGACCGTACCGTATTTTTTATTTTTTGCCAACCCAAAAACTAAGAATATTCCGATTGGGAGTATAAATAAAATTTTATAACCTAAATCGCTTATATATATATATATATATATATATATATATATATATATATATATATATATATATATATATATATATATATATATATATATATATATCATCGCATTCAGTAAATACGAGCAATTGTAGCGGGGTGGCTATATATGTTATGAAGCACAAGGAAAAAATTCCCTACTGTCTTGGTGTATTATATAAAATATTCTACTCCCTTTAAAGACAGTCAAAAGAAAACATCCTGCTTTTCTATGCTATCCACCTGCCCTACTGAATACGATTTCAGTAGGGCATCAACGGCAGGATTTAATATCCTACCGCTAGACAATGAAACTTGTCTAATAAGACGCTTGTTTTCCATGCTATTCACCACGACTCGATACAGCCTCACTGATGAGTTCCTGTAAGGCAGGCGAAACCGGTCTGGGGAGAGAGTCGAGGTGGATAGCATAGAAAAGCAGTATGTTTTCTTTGGACTGTCTTTAAAGGGAGTAGAATATTTTATATTATACACCAAGACAGTAGGGAATTTTTCCTTGTGCTTCATAATATATATATATATATATATATATATATATATATATATATATATATATATATATATATATATATATATATATATATATATATATATATATATATATATAAGTGTAATATATATATATATATATTTATATATATATACATATATTTATATATATATATATATATATATATATATTCAATCTGAAACCTATTTAAATGGCATTTTGGTTTATACAAGGTCCTGTTGTGTATTCTTATTTTAAAAGTGACTAATTCTTCCTAATAAGCATTTGGATCTTGATATGGTTTCTTCTGGCATAAAAGGACCAGCTTACATAAACAGATTATTATATGCAGTGAATTTCTTTAATCCCCCCACCCCTTTCTTTAATATTTTGAAAGGATTAATTTAAAAACTAAAAGCTACTAACCCTGTAATTACCATTTTCTGTCAAAGTAAACCATTTTTTTTCTAAACTATATTTTTTTAAATTATTTATTACATTTAATTACCAATACAGGGAATCCTCAACGAACTGTGACGATCGATTTCTCAAATTGTAGTCTTTGGAGAATTTGGAAATATTATAGGGTCAGTATACGACTAAAATAGTTTCATGTTTTGCTTCTGAGCCATGATGGCAAGATGCTACTTCACTTTCAACTTAACCTTGCTAGGCTATAAGCACAACTAGCTAAAACATCTCTTTTCTTTCTCTTTCTTTCTTTTTTCTTTTATAAAAAAAATAGTTTAACTGTGTTAAAAAATATATAAAATGATTTTGTGTTTTTATAAAAGAGTTTTTTACATTATTAAATATTTCAAATATATTTTTATTAGTTGTTCCAACTTCACTCACAAATTCAAATAATAACTTATAAATATAAATTGTAAATATTTTAAAAACTATACATTTTTGAACTAAAAGTATTTTTAGAAGCTTACCCTTATTTTTAACGCATAGTAGGCTAGGGTATTAAAAGATGTTTCTACTTGAAAAAATAACTTTTAAGATTTTTGTAAATAAATTTTCCAAACTTTATTTTTGTTCACCATTTATCTATTAATTGTTGACATACCATTACAGTCTACTTAAAAGTTTGGCCTCTACTAGAAACTTAAACCTAATTCTTAATAAAGGCTTCTATTTAGAAAAAAATGTTATAAGTCTAAAAACGTTAGGTTCACCATAAAATTTAAAATAAATCATAAACGGTTAGAGGTAGGTACAAAAATTATATATAAAATATGCTTAAAATTTAACTAAAAATAAATAATATACCGGGTATCCCATTAGCAATAGGAAAGTTAACATTAACTTGCAGTAAGTGTAAAAATGAACTCCGCCTAAGGTCCGTGCGGAGATCGCCCACGGCTAAGCCTCCACAGGGCAGAGCGGTGGATGATTGTTACGGACTTTAGCTGGTCCCAAGCCCAGCCAAGGAGGAGGGAGCACACCCACACGAACTTACACAACACACCTGCTCACTTTTGATGAGAGAGTGAGCCGGATTTCACACATATTACACACAGCTCACACGCAGGGTTACATGCGGTCTTTAACGTTCCCCGGGGAGCACCGGGCGACACCCCTGTATGCAGCCTTATCCATGTCAAGCGGGGCACTGGCGTGGATTGACAAGTAATTTCTCCGCTACTCGTGGGAACATTATGAGTAGTAAAGAAAAACAAAAAACCGATAAAGGTAAAGGCAGAAGCCACGTCCAGGCTAGGCCTAACTTTAGAGCTAAATCTCTAGAGGAAATAGAAAGCATGACTGGAAGACAAGAACGGATCGACAAAGGCGAGAGCCAGGTCGAAGCCAAAAGAGCCGTAATTAAGGCCAATTTTATAAGTGCCACGTCAGGCAAAGACAAACCTAAAAGAGACCAAGGTCTGAGGACAGCACCCCACAGAGGCCCCATAGCAAAAAGCCAAGAGGGGTGGCTGGTACAAAAACGACAAGTGGACAGCAGCCAAAGTCCTACAAGGAAGCTGCTAGCTGCGAAAAGGTTGCCATCGTACTGGAAGGCTATCCAGAGGCCCAGATGTCAACCGAGAGGATAGAACAAGTCCAAGCAGCGGTTACGGAAGCCTACGAAGGAATTCCGGATGAAGGCCCTCAGGTGCGCTTTGAAAAGTGCAACCATAGGCCAGGACATTTTCTAGTCACGTGCGCAGACAAGACCAGCGCGGAATGGCTAGCAAATGTAACACCAACTTTAAAGCCCTGGGAGGGAGCGGTGCTGAAAGCACTTACAGGTGAGGACATTCCAAAACCTGTAACTTGCACGGTGTTTGTCCCAGATGACAAAGGTAGCCGGTTGCCTGTTGAAAGAGTCCTTAAGAGACTATCAATAAGCAACAAAGGTCTTAACACCAAGTTGTGGAAGTCCTGGGGGGCCACACCAACGGACAAGGGCCAGGTGTGGACCTTCTCTATGGACAAACTGTCTCTGGAAGCCCTCCAGAAAATGGACATCGCAGTCCATATTACAACTTCGGAAGGCTAAAGTTTAGGCTCAAGCAGGCCAAAGGCCCGAAGCCAAAGGCCAAGACCTCCCGGATAAACCGGGAACGTCAAAAGCCACTGAGGCCGAAGAAGTGAAAGAAGCCGAGGTGGAACGGGAGAGCGGCTCCGAGGAGCCTCTTATCCAAAGTGGCGTCAGTCCGCTGAAAAGGCCACAGGCCACCCAGCAACAGGACACAGCCAGGATGGAGGAGGATCTTTTAAAGAGCCGCTCCCCCAGCCCAACCTCATCCTAAAGATGGAGCTAATAAAGGTGCTCCAGGCGAATCTCCACCATGCAAAGGCGGCTTCTGCCATAGTTGGTAGGAGATTCCAAAAGAAAGGCCTGGATATGGCCCTAATCCAAGAACCATGGCTGAACAAAGGAACCATTAGAGGGCTCAGCTCAAGTGGAGGTAAGCTATTGTACGATGCAGAGGCCCCGAACCCCAGGGCCTGCATCATTTATAATAGTAAACGCTTAAATTGTACACTAATTCCGGAGCTTTGCTCCGGCTGATTTTGTTACAGCAAAGACCACAGCCACAACAGCAGATGGAGGCACCGAGACCTGGGTGATTTGCTGTGCCTACTTCCCTGGCGAAGAGAGGACCTGTCCTCCACATCTCTTGGGGGACATAGTGGCCCACTGTAGGGGAAGAGGATTGAAACTGGTGATAGGAGGTGACATGAACGCCCATCACACAATCTGGGGAAGCACCAATGTTAATAACAGAGGTGAGTCTCTTTTAGAATTCATTTTAAGTGAAGGGTTAGATATAGCCAACATAGGCTCCGAACCAACTTTCGTTACATTAACTAGGCGTGAGGTCCTTGACCTCACAATCTGTAGCCACAATGTAAGCGATGAAATAACTAATTGGCATGTTTCCGAAGAGCCATCGTGCTCGGATCATCGCCACATAAGGTATGACATAAAAACCTCACAACTGACGGTAAGCAAATTCCGCAACCCCAGGAGGACAAATTGGGATGGCTTTGAAGCAACACTCAAGGAGTCGCTTGGGGGCGGAATAGCTAAAATAGTCACAGTGAGAGATCTTGATCTGGCAGTAGAACAAATAAGCGAGGCCATTCAGGCGGCTTACGAGGCAAACTGTCCAGAAACGGTAAGACAACTGAAAAGAAAGACAGCATGGTGGAATAATCACCTCCAGGACCTTAGGGCCGAGGTGAGAAGGCTATTTAACAAGGCCAAAGTCAACCATGATTGGAACTCGTACAAAGCGAAACTCACGCAGTACAACAAAGAGATTCGCAGGGCAAAAGGAAGTCCTGGGAACAATTCTGCGAGGAGATTTCAGAAACTCCCGTGTGCGCTAGAGTGCACAGAATCATGGCAAAAGAGGGTTCTGATCAAGAACCCGGCATGCTAAAGAGGTCAGATGGCTCATACGTGAGCACAACGGAGAAGAGCCTGGAGCTGCTAATAAGCACACATTTCCCGGGCTCGTCAATAATCACCAACTCAACAAGGCTAACCCAACCCACTGATAGGCCAAAACGCCCGAAGAAAGTGGATTGGAAAAAAGCAGCTGAGGTGGTAAGCTACAATTCCATCAGATGGGCCTTAGGCGAATTCCAGCCGTTCAAATCGCCAGGCCTGGATGGAATCTTTCCAGTGTTGTTGCAAAAAGGGCAGGACATCCTAATGCCACACTTATGCATAATCTTCAGAGCCTAGAGCACATATCAGGCAGAATGCAGAACGCCGTAGACATCGTTGACAAATGGTGCAAACAGGAGGGACTCTCAGTCAACCCTCATAAAACAATAACAGTCCCTTTCACAAAAAGAAGAGCGCTTGAAGGACTAAGACCTTCCAGGCTCAAGGGAGTGGAAATCCCCTTTTCAAAAGAGGTTAAATATCTAGGAGTCATCTTTGACCAAAACTAACCTGGGGACCACACTTAAGCAAAGTCACTCAGAAGGCAAGAACTACCCTGGGTAGATGCCGAAGACTTTTCGGAAAGAATTGGGGACCAATGATAACCTACGGGTCAATTACCTGGGGTGCAAAGACGCTACAAAAGACGGCAATAAGGCAATTACAAAGTATACAGAGACTCGCTTGTCTATGTATTACGGGGGCCATGAAATCAACCCCTACTGCAGCACTGGAAGTGCTGCTCAATCTACCGCCACTTCACATCTACATACAGGGTGAAGTGAAAGCGGTACAATACCATCTTAAACAAGGCCAGAGTCCTATCATTAAGACAGGAAAGGGCCATACAATGGAGATTCAAGGAGGACCAAGAAGTCAACTCAGTGTGTGAGATGCCTTCAGACAAAATGGTACCAAGCTACTGGCTAAACAAAGGTTTTCAAACTTTAATACCAGACAGAAAGGACTGGGTGGTAAGACCTCCCATTAAAGCCGACCTAATCTGGTATACAGACGGCTCCAAGACAGACCAAGGAGTTGGAGCAGGTATATATGGGGACAAACCAAGGACGAAAATAAACTTGGGTCTCGGACAACACCCTACTGTGTTCCAGGCCGAAATTGTAGCCATAGAACAATGTGCTAGGGAAATCATCAGAAGGAGCTATGAGGATAAAAACCATAGTAATCTATTTGGACAGCCAGGCAGCCATCAGGGCACTTAGTTCATGCAAAATCAGCTCCAAGCTGGTGCGGGACTGCGTAATTGCCCTGGAAGAGGTGGGTGCGTCCAACAAGCTAACCATTGCCTGGGTACCAGGACACGAAGGCCACGAAGGCAATGAAGAAGCTGATAAATTGGCAAAGGAGGGGGCTGGCAGGATAATGGTAGGTCCCGAGCCCTACTGTGGTATTCCATCATGCCAGGTAAGGTCATCCATTAGATCATGGATTATGAGGGAATCACAAGACTGGTGGATGAGAACACCAGGACAGCGTCAGGCGAAAGTGTTCATCAAGGCTTACTCGCCAGAATTTACAAAAGACCTTCTGAATTATAACCGGAAGGCAGTAAGAATAATAGTGGGTCAACTGACAGGTCATTGCAGACTGAATAAACACCTGGAAACTATGGGCCTGGCAGAAGAAAACCTATGTAGGTTCTGCCAGGAGGAGGAAGAAACCGCAGAACACGTATGGTGCTACTGCAAAGCCCTTTGTCGTCTGCGGTTTGCAAGGCTGGGTGAAGAAAAACCTAAAGCGGCAAAATATACCAAGGGGCCAGTTTCAAGCTTGTGGAGTCTGATTAAACAGACCGGCTTGGATAGCGTGCTATAACCTATGGACGAAGGACACACAATAAACCTGAGCAGGTTGCAGTGCTAGAGGATATGCAATCCACCTCCTAATCTAATCTAATCTAAGTGTAAAAATATTATTGTGGTATGCCCCTATGGACTCTATATTGCAACATTTTCAAGAGCTTTCTTTTCGAGAAATCGATTACAAATAATTACAAATATAATAGTGCTTAAAGTAAATTTAAACAGTATTAATAAATAAAATTTTATTTCAGCAAATAACACTACCAAAAATACCATTTTATTCTCTGGTAAAGCTAGTAATATTCTTATAAAATAAAGTAGTTTTTTAAGCTTCAATTTGGCGGAAAAATGACAGTAATCCTAAGGATTTAAAACTTGAAAGTTTTTGTTAAATCCGACAGTAAAAGCTTCGGCAAATACAAATATAGAGGGACAGAACATCATTTTACAGCAAATCTATATTTTCTTTCAGGTTTCTAAAAAGAAAATGAAGATTTTTACTTTTTAGTTAACACATAGATATAAAAAAATATCATACCGTAGTTTTTAGACTAACAAATAGAGATTTATTATATTGGTAACCTAATTTTTTTTTTAATCTTATCGCCAGTTAAATAAATATATATAAAAAGAAACACCAAACAAAGGTAAAGAAAAGTGAAGTGTTTTATTAAGGGGCGAAAAGTACTTTTGATTAAATCAGGCTTAAAATAGGTACATATTTAGGATTTTTTTGACGACATAGTCAAAATAAATTTTCTTAAGCTCAATGGTACGTTTTAATACGGCATGGAGAGAATATTGTAGGCAATTTTTTGGTTAAGAATTAAAAAAAAGCGACAAATGCAGCAATTAATTAAAACGTCTCAAAAGGAAAGTGCAGCGGCTGTATAATTTTAAAATAAAAACTTAGGTTTATTAGTTAGAAAATTACACTCACCCATTTGTCTACTCAACAATTATCACTTGATTACAGCGATAACTGCATAGTAGAAATCGAAAATTGCACTGTTACGTTTTTAATTGTTGAATTTGACAACCACATCCTAACAACAGCTTTGTTTAACATGTTAGTTTTGTATTTCATAAATATTGCAAACATCTTTGTATAAAAATATCTCGTTTTGGCACTGAATCTATAGAGTCAATTAAAGAAGCTATAAATAAAACGGAGCAAACAGTACGTTTGGCGTCAATTTACGCGGTTTTGTGTTGAGAGAAATTACACTTTTAACGAAGATACCCAAATTGGTAAGCTTGCGGACATACTTCAAGATTGTGCATTTAATATGAAGCAGCAAAACAAGGAAGATTATAAGGAGTTCACAATAAAAACAATGTGGAATGTCACAGCAAAAATGTTACAAGATAACTGCTATATATTTCGTTTATTAAATCTTTATTATTACAATCGTTACAGTTTACAGCCTTACAATATATTTATATGTTCACGTTCACAAATGGTCAGTACGGCGTTATGCTAATTTCTTAAACTACATTTAATTTACAATGCTAACGAACCAACGGAACCGAGCGGGAAGCCAACCAGGAAACCAACTGACTTTATTCGAATCCTTTTTCATCCGGTCAACATTACGCGCATGTGCGCCGTAAACCCCTCCGAGTTTTTCACCCCTGCGGTGTTGCCACATGGAACACAACACCCTTGCACCAAATTAGACACCTCCCCAAAATTTGATGATAAAACAGCCCTACTACATACTGTATGCTTTTTTTTGTTCCTTAAATGGTGTCTTGAACTTATACTGTATAAGTTTGAAAATTGCAATGCTTGTACCCGTTATTATTTGTTCTTTCTGTTTTCCTTTAACAATCATGTCACTTTGCTTACTAAATTTTTATTCATAATGGCTTTGCGCCTACAATTGCAATTATTGTTACTATGTAGGGTACGAACATTGTCTAATGATACTTTGCAAATTATGTATTTGGTGGTGCGTTAATATTGTTAGACTCATTTTCCCAAAACTAATTTTTCTTTAACTTGGCTTCCCCTCAATTCCTACTACACTTTCTCCCTAAAAAAGCTGAAGGCTATCACACATTCTTAGTGCTAATTACTTTTACAATAATTTTAATCACCCTTATTAAACGAGAGATAAAATTTGTCAACATGTTATACAAAAAAAATAATAAAATATTAAAGAGTAATTTCAAAAATTTTTTAAAATAGTAAGGCTAAATACAATATCACATATGGAATATCACAGTTAAAGTTTATTAATCTGGCTCCTTCACCATTTTTTTTAGGTTTAAAAAGAAGGAGACTTCTTTAAAATTTACACACAAAAAAACATGAATCAATACATATTGATTTGTCACACATACGTTTAAAGACAAACTAAAAATACACTTAACATAAACAGTTGCCCTGGTGAAAACAGGCGTCAGATTTACTTTTATTATATAAATAAATGCTACAATAATACTATGCCTGTTACTTAACAGCTGTCACAATTTTTTTTGTTTAAAAAAAAAATGTTTTTACTCTACAAAATAATGATTGAGTTGTCACTTTACTCCCATGTTCTTTTTTATTGCGGAGTTTTGTTTGGTATTCCTCTAGGTATGGTGGCATTTTCCTGCTCCTAGTACTTTGTCTGACTGGGGTTGCTGGTGGTTGTTTTTGCTGATCCACCTTTGAGCTTACTTTGGCTAGCTCCCTTTTGGACTGACTCTGCCCCCTTTCACCAGGTAACTCGGAATGTTTGGGACTGACCGAACCTGCTGAAGAAAAAGTATTAGTAAAAGAGTTATAGCTATTAAAACTAGAATTTTGAACAGAGTCATTTGGAAGCTCATTCTCGCCTTCCATCTCTATACTATTAAAAGAATCATTAGAGGAGTCATGAATGGAGTTTTCAGTCACTAAATTTTTAGGGTGTTCTGCAGATGTAGATGCCCCAACATTCACCCCGGCCGTGCCTGGACCAGACACCTGAAGGTTTGAGGTTTTTTTATTTTTATGAAGGAGTAGTCTTCATCATCATCTTGATTTTTATGCTGAAAGGTTATGTTTGTTAATCTTGACATTATTTGGTTTAGATGACGTTTCCAGAGTTTCCCTGTGTCTGTCAGGCAGAGATATGTTGTTTTTCCTATTCTTTTTCGATCTTCGCTTCTCTCCACTGTTTGGTGTTCTGAACAGTGTAATCCCTTACCATTACCGTATCTCCTGGTCTATATTCTCGATACTTTCTTTTGTCTATTATGTTGCTCTCTAAGTTTTCCGGTTTTCTTTCTCTTGGCTTATCTCTGAGAAGAGTTAATCTTGTTCTCAGATTTCTGTTGAACACTCTTTGTGCAGGTGACACCCCTGTCACTGTATGCGGTGTATTTCTGTAATTTAGCAGAAACCGATGTATTTGAGTGTTAATCGGCACCTGATGATTTCTTGGATCTGCTAAGGATGCTTTAATTTTGCTCTTAAAATGTCCAACTGCATTTTCAGCTGCCCCGTTACTCATAGGGTTGTAAGGTGGTGTCAAAACATGTTCTATGCCATTTTTTTGAAAGAATTCTTCCATTTCCCTTGATGGAAATGGCGGTCCATTGTCACTCACCACTGTTTTGGGTAGTCCAAATCTTGAAAATACCTCTCTGAGCTTTTCCACTGTCTCTGACACTGCTGTTCTTCTCATGTAAAACACTTCAAGCCATTTTGAATAAGAATCTGCAATAATTAAGAATTTTTTATTATTTAAATCACAAAAGTCAATATGGATTCTTTCCATGACCTCATGTGTTTCTGGCCATTTAGTTTGTGTTATTTTGGGTGGTTCTTTGCGTGTTTTAAGGCAAGGTAAACAACTTTTAATAAGATTTTCTATATCCTTGTCTATCCCAGGCCAATACACTATTGATCGGGCTAGCGATTTACATCTTACTATTCCGGGATGGCTTTCATGTAATAAGTTTAATATTTCCTCTCTTAAAATTGATGGTACGCAAATTCTGTGACCCCACATTAAAATTTCTTGGTCTATATACAATTCTGATCGTCTGTGGAAGTAAGGTTTTAAATTTTCACTTACTCTACTGGGCCACTTGTCCTCGGACACATATTTTACCACTTTTGATAGTTCTTTGTCCTTCATTGTTGCCTCTCTCACCATTTGGTTGTCAATTGGCCATTTACTGATGTTTTCACTGAAGAAAATGTAGGATGAACTGCCAGGTACTTCGTCCGATATTACCCTGGTTGGAATAGGTGATCTAGATAAATAATCAGCAATTATATTATTAGAACCCTTAATGTGCTCAAATTTATAGTCAAATGATGACAAAAATACTGCCCATCTCATTAGCTTACTAGCAGACATTTGTGGTATACCCTTATGTTCTCCAAAAATTGCTAGCAAGGGTTTGTGATCACTTTTAAGTGTAAATTTTGTGTTGCAGAGATAAAAATAAAATTTATTTATTGTATAGTATATGGCTAAAGCTTCTTTCATGACAGTGCTCATTTTTCTCACTTGGTTGCAAGGTTCGAGACACACAAGCAACAATACGTTCTTCTCCATTTATTATGTGACTTAGACAACCTGCTATGCCATTTTCACTCGCATCAGCGGTTACTATAATTGGCAAATTTGGGTCAAAGTGTACTATGCAGGTGTCTGAAGCCATAATATTTTTAATTTTTAAGAAAGCTTTTTGACAATTCTCTGACCAATTAAATTTTTGATTTGCTTTTAAAAGTTGGTAAATTGGAGACAAAATCTCTGCAGCATTATAGACAAATTTATTGTAATACATTACTGCACCAATGAACGATCTTACCTCTGTTAGATTCGTTGGCGAAGGTGCCTCCAAAATTGCTTTTACCTTTTCCTTGGTCTTTTTAATCCTTCCTTTGTTAAAGTGAAGCCTAGATATTCAATTTGGTCCTGAAAGAATGAACATTTCTCCTTCTTGACAGTGAGACCTGCTTCTTTTAACTTTTCTAGAACTTTTCTCAGATTTTCCAAATGTTGCTTCGTCGTTTTTCCAGAAACTACGATGTCATCCACAAAACAAGCTACAAAATTATAATTTTTAAATAAATTTTCCATTTCACGTTGGAATATGCTTGTACAGCAAGTCAACCCGAATGGCATTTTGTTTACTTTATACAAGCCACGTTCCGTATTCCACGTTAAAATTTTGCTAGATTCATCATCAACTTTAAACTGCATATATGCCATTCTAAGGTCTATTTTTGAAAATTTTTCCCCCTTATTAAGCCTAGAAAATATCTCGTCAACCTTTGGTAAAGGATATTTGACATCAGACAAATGCTTATTTACAGTAACTTTATAATCTGCGCATAATCGTAAACTGCCATTGCTTTTTACAACCGGGACTATCGGTGTCGCCCATTCAGAATTATCAATAGGTTCAATCACCCCTTCTCCCTCTAATTTATCTAACTCTTTCAATACTTCATTTTTATAAGCAAATGGAACACTTCTATGTTTACAAAATATAGGTTGAGCATTTTCTTTTAGTTGAATTTTAACTACAGAGTGAGTATAGTTACCTAATTTATCAGTAAAAACTTCAGGAAATTCGTTAATCAACTTTGTTACCTCATTATCAATGGACACCTCATTAATGAACTCAATTTTCACCTCAAATGTCTCCATCCAGTCACGGCCTAGTATGTTTGCAGTGGCACCCTCCACTACATAAAATTTTACTGGTTTAGTGACTCCACGATAAATAACATTGAGTGTGATATAACCTTCTGGCCTAAATGAGCCCCCATCATATCCTCTTAATATGGTTTCATCCTGTTTTAACCTAAAATTAGAGAAATGTGTTAAAAATGTTTGTTTTGACATTGCTGATAAGCCAGCGCCACTGTCAATAAAAACTTTTATTGGTTTTCCATTGATCAAAACATTTATTTTAAAAGGATTGTGACTATCAGTCCCACTCACTCCAAATACATTTACACATACATTTTTGTTGGAGTTGGTTCCCATACTATTGTTACTTTGACAATAAAAAACATCTTCTTCCCGCTCATTTTCTAAATAAGAGTTATCATACTCACATATGCTTTCATTTTCAGTATTTTCTATAAAATTACATCGATTTTTATAGCATGCCCGTTGTATATGCCCTATTTTAGAACATAAATTACATTTTGCATGTCTATAATAACAATTTTCAGAAGGATGGTTTTTTAAACAATGTTTACATTTATTTAAATTAGAAAAGTTTTACTACTTATCTTGTTTTTTGATGGCTGCTGGAATGTTGACCTTGGCCTCGATCGCGGCGTTGATGGTTGGTGATTGCTGTCGTCATCGGTCGCCGGCCGGGACCGGGGGTGCTCGATCGGATGCTCGAAACTGGAATGCTTCACGGTTATTGCTATTTCTGTTCTTCTTATAGCCTCTCGTTCTGTTGACCATATTCACACTCCCAAAGCCATGCGCCTGCAACGACGATGAAGTATCCGCCCCTTTTGACGTCTCAACCATTGTTGCCAGCTCTAGCAGATGACTCAAGTCGGAGTTTTCATCTTCCTCACACAGCCGTTGTTGAATGGTTCCGCTTTTTAAGCCACACAAAAAACGATGAGCCAAAATTTTTGTTAGGTCATTTCCAAAGCTACAACTTATTGCCATGCTTCTCAGTCTGGAATAAAATTGCTTCACATTTTCTCCATCCTGCTGATTGATTTTGTAAAATTTAATGCGTTCCCGCCACGTGCTTACTTTAGATTTAAAGTGTCCTGTTAAAAGTTCTTTCAATTCACTATACTTTTTTTGCTTCGGAGCGTCCGGAAAGCATAAGTTACGCAATAACGTATACGGTTCTGATCCTATTGAACTAAGTAAAATGGCAACTTTTTTTCATTGTTAGTCACGCCACATGCTGCGAAATGATTGTCCAGGCATTCTTCATATATAGTGAAGTCTTCAATCTCTGGGTGAAATTGTCTGAATTTCGCCGGCATGGAGTTTTCGTCGGCCATTTTGGACACTTTTTTTTTTACACGACCACGGCACGTTTTACCAATTATTACCTCGTCGCCAGTGCTATATATTTCGTTTATTAAATCTTTATTATTACAATCGTTACAGTTTACAGCCTTACAATATATTTATATGTTCACGTTCACAAATGGTCAGTACGGCGTTATGCTAATTTCTTAAACTACATTTAATTTACAATGCTAACGAACCAACGGAACCGAGCGGGGAAGCCAACCAGGAAACCAACTGATTTTATTCGAATCCTTTTTCATCCGGTCAACATTACGCGCATGTGCGCCGTAAACCCCTCCGAGTTTTTCACCCCTGCGGTGTTGCCACATGGAACACAAAATAACTATTTTAACGATTACCGTATCAAGTTTAATCCATTTACTGATATTGAGTTCTCGAGACATAAGAACACAAAACGCAGGGAACTCCAATCCAATCCAGAAAAAAATGGAAAAATCTTTTTTTAATACGACGTTTAGAAAACTATTATTCCCTCAGTTGATAGTTTCACTTTCGTCAGGTAATTCTACCTCTTCCCTAATTACCTTACACTCGTGCATCAAAATAATCAGATAATCTAGCTTTCAAGTGTATTGCCTTATAAAAACTACTCTTGTTCATTTTCACTATTATGGCGAAAGAGCCCTCCGCCTTCAGAGTCCGGGCGCTTTTGCCAAAATATGAAAATAGAACTCCTAGTGAGCCACAGGCAATGCGCTTTCAAGCAAAAAATTATCGATAAATTTGATGCACTTGTGTAATTACCCCCGATAATCGTGTTCTTTAAATAACGCTAGAGTTTTTATTTTTATTTTTAATTTTTCAGTTTTGCGAACACATTTAAGTAAAAACCAAATTTTCGCGGAACAAAACAGCTTATCTCTTTTATAACAGTTTAAATTATTGTTAAAAAACAAGAATTTTAAAGGTTTAGTGTAGTAGTTTTACAATTATGATTTCTAACCGTCTCTAAAATTTAAATTGTGGAAGGAGCGCTTTGAAATTTTGAGCACTAAAAATGTAATGAAACGATTATAAAAGTCATGGATTAGGCATGATTACTTAAACTGCTGTATATTTGTTAATGTTGCTTAGATTTATTTTAAAATCTTACACAATATATTTAAAGTGTTGTTTTGTATTTAAAAATGCTGACTTTTTAAAGTTTAAAAAGTTATACTTTTGACATGTATTTTTTTCCTAGTAATCGTTAGTAACGGTCAAAAACCTACCAACTTAACAATTTGTGTTAATTTTAAAACATTTACATATATACATATATATATATATATATATATATATATATATATATATATATATATATATATATATATATATATATATATATATATATATATATATATATATATATATACAGGAGTGGCCCACCTCATATTCGACACGGTCTGTAGCTGGATAACCATGAAGTTTTTAAAAAAGTAAATACTGAAACATACTACAGGTCGGATAAGGCCACAGTATAAAATTATTTTACTCTATACAGGATGTCTCAAAAAGTGTGACGTATCAAAGTTATATTTTTTTAAATGGAACACCCTATATTTTATGACGGTTTTAGATTCTAGACATAAAAAAATAATTTAAGTTTGTTAATAGTACCAAGTGTCTAATTTTATTCGTTTTTGTAATATTTTATTTTTTTCAAAATGCAGGGGTTAAAATAAATTAATTTTATTTTAACAATATAAACTTCTAAAAAAATGTTACAAGATTAGGAAAAGTCTGCCTTATCATACGTAGGTCATATCGAGATCATAGATTATACAGGGTGATCAAAAATAATTTCAATTTTTAGAAAGTCAAGTTGCAATATCTCTCTTATTTTAAATAGAACACCCTGTATTTTTACACTACATGATGACAAACCAAATGCTCTTTCAAATGGTGTATAGGTTGCCTATACCTATCTTTTATACTTTTTAAGTAAATTCCGTTTTAACATATTTTTATTCCAAATGTCTATTTAAATGTAAGTAGGCTGTGATATAGCTATACCTATTTACTAAGCCGTTATTGCAAAATGTAAATTTGTTGGAAAAAAGCACAAAATTAAAAGATTTTGTATTATCTACCACTATTTTTAAAATTCACAGAAAAAAAATTAATTAGTTGCTTATAATGCTACTTCCAATAACACTTATTTCAGCTGAATGTGGTAATGATAAAACTTGTGTTTTTAAACAATCCTAATAACGCCTCTGGTCAGTTATGACGACATTCTGTGACCTATAACTCGTTTCTTCTATTATCCATAATCACTGTGTCAATTTTGTTAAAGCAACTATTAAGGTTATCAGATGGTTTCTCCTGGAATATTTTTCAGGATTAACTCTAGACTAAAGTAAACCATTTTTTCACATCCTACCAGTACTATATCATCTTGTTGTTGTAGAAAAAGGGTTTTTATTTAAAATCATTGAAATTTCTTTTAAACTGACTAAAACACTAGTAATCAATAAATGGTCGTTGTTATTTTCTTAAGAAAAATATTAATGGCTGCTATGTCACAGCCAACTTTAATTTAAATAAACATTTGGACTAAAAATTTGTAAAAAGAGATTTTACTAAAAAAGCACAAAAGATAGGTATAGGCAACCTATACACCATTTGAAAGAGTATTTTATTTGTCATCATGTGACGTAAAAAAATACAGGGTGTTCCATTTAAAATAAGAGAGATATGGGTATTTGATTTTCTGAAAAATTGAAATTATTTTTTGATCACTAACATTTGATCTTGATTTAACCTGCGTATGATAGGGCAGACTTTTCTAATCTTGTTGCACATTTTAAAGTTTAAAGTGTTAAAAGTGTTAAAGTAAAATCAATTTAATTTTACCTCTGCATTTTTCAAAAAAATCAAATATCACAAAAATGAATAAAATTAGACACTTAGTACTATGAACAAACTTGAGTAATTTTTAAAGTAGAATCTAAAACCGTCATAAAATATACGAGTGTTCTATTTAAAAAATATAACTTTGATACGTTACGATTTTTTGAGACACCCTGTATAGACTAAAATAATTTTATACTGTGGTCTTATCCGACCTGTATACCTATGTTCCAGTATTTACTTTTTTAAAACCTCATGGTTATCCAGCTACAGACCGTGTCGAAAATGGTGGGCCACACCTGTATATATATATATATAAGAAAAACCGGTTTCCAGTGACGTCCTTTAAGGGCACCTATCTCTGTGGAACTTGACACATTATTTTCATGTGTTTTATATGAATCAAGAGATTGCCCACATATATTTGGATACCCTGTATAGTGTCAACTACTGATATATTTTTTTGATAACTTAGTCACTTTAATTTTCTTTTCCTATTAAATACATTGCTATAAAAAAACTGTTTATTTATTATATTTGGGGCAAATTAAAACAAGTTTTGAGTAATAATACTTTTATATCATAGTTTTGTAATTTCATACTTTAGGCTACCCTAGTGGGGGAGGGGATATGCCCGTACCAAATTAAGTTAGTTAAATTAGTTCCTGTAGTCTAATAGTAGAATAAAAAAAAGTTTTTTTTGTTTACCGATCTCATGGTTTCAGAAGATAGTCCCATTTGGTAGATTACTCCCAATGACATAAAGTCGCCCATGTATTCAAATTCTACGTCACTTTTAGTGGAGTCGCCCCCGTTCCCAGTGACCTTTGTGAAACGTCGGTTATGGTAAGCTCTGCCCGCCCCAGTTCCAGTGCCCTTTGTGAAGCGATATAGAACGTTACTCATGGTACGCCGTTCCCGCCCCCTAGCGCCCTTGTGAAAGAAAATGCCATATACATATATGGTAAAGACGTCCCGTTCCCCGCCGAAGAAGTGTGCTATTTGACGAAGCAGGGGAAAAATGTGTTAGCAGCGTAGCTACAAGAGAATGAAGATAAGGTGTATCTTCAATTTTTTAAAATATGGCTAAATGGTGTTACTAAACTTGTTAAAGAAGAATATGAAAAAATGGTATAGTAATTTGCGTTGAAGTTGTTATTTTTGCCTCGTGAAGGCGAAGAATTTTAAAAGCAGCATGAGGCTGTATTAGCACTGAAAGCCGCAGCTCTAGTATGGGGAAGAGCCCTAAAGTTATGGTCTTGAATGGTGGGATACAAGACAATTTAGCGACCCTGAGAAAGCAAAGCCGGCAAGGCAAACAATAATACGTGGAGAGAAGGTACGGGAAATATTGTCAATGGAACGCACCATCAAGGAAATGGACAGACAGGCCAAGTGTACGAAAAAATTTTAACAATGCTAGAATTAGAAGAATGTAAAATATTTGGTAAATTTGTAAGTGTAATTATAAATTTTTTGACTTTTGTTTTTTTTTATAAAATAGATAATTTCTTCTTTTGCTAGTAGCAAATTAATTTTGAATAATTAAATTAGAGAAAAGTCGCCAAATTAACAGTAGAGTGGAAATATAGGTAAATTTTGTATACACTGGTATATCAAATATATCATATATCATTAAATTACTTTTCTTAATGGTTCAACGTTTTGTTTATAAGACAAGGTCAAGTTCAGTTTTATTATTACAGAACTAGACAGTTTTAAATACCACAAACTTTTCGTTGCTTACTCAGCTGTTTTTGTATAGTACAAAGTAAACTTAATAAGTAATAACAATATCATATAACTTTGACAACTTATTTTCAATAAAATTATTACGTTTTATTAAGGTTTTATTAATTAATTTAAAAAATAGGTATATATATTGGTAGGTTTTCAAATATTTATAAGCCATATGGAACTATTGTTTTTCGGTAGTTTTTTAAACTTTTTAAAAGGTTAAAAATTTTGTCAAATTTCTAATAGCGTTGTGGGTCCAACGCTTTCAGGAAGGGGGCATATGTAAACACAAACATCCGGTATAAAAAGAATACATTTTACCCAACATTGGGAATTTTTCTATATAAAAAATTATTCGTCATATGTCAAGGTTTTAAACCAATAAAATTATAAATTAATAATAACAATAAACAATTTTCTAGGTAACACTTAAACAATAAAAAGGTCAACCGTGTAGAACTGTAAATATCGACACATTTATTATTTAAACACAACACAATTTGGAAAATGGGGGAGTAGAAATCTGACTCTAAAAATACTGGGTGTAAGGTAATAGAAGTAAAGCCTGTACGGGCTACCCCTAGTGGGGGTACTAAATTAGGTTAGTTAAGTTAGTTCCTGTAGTTTAATAGTAAAATATAAAGATGGTTTTTTGTCCACCGGTCTCATGGTCCCAGAAGATAGTTCCATATGGTATATTTGTCCAAATGTCGTAAAATGGGCCCTATGTATATTCAAAACCGTTGTTGACTTTTGAACTGCGACACGCTGTATTATTACAAGAACCGAATAGCTCTTCGTAATGTATAAAAAGTTTAAGTTTATTAAAATATTTATTAACTTTTATCTGGAAAAAGGCCAAATAGTATTTTATTTAAATAGTTATTGATAAAAAAATTAGGTTGTATATTTTTCTTGCTAACCACATACCTTAAGCCCATTTTATTTTAAACAATTTTATTTTTCTGATATTTACCTTAAAACTTAAAATCAAACAAACAAATGATAATTTAATTGCAACTTTTTTATAAAATTTTTTCCTCCCCATTTTTTTTTATTTAAAAAAAATATATCGGCTTCAGTAAAAAATAAATGGATTTTTACAAAAAAAGTATCAAAAATAAGTAACAGCAGAGGTATACACAACATCGATATAAGGAGCCACATTGCGCTATAACAAAAAAAAGGCAATCATTTTTATTTTACCCATGGACCTCTTATAATCGGGGGAAACCCACGACGCTAAAGGGGATTTTCTCGAGCATCACTTGGGTTGCAAAGCGTAGATGCTAAGAAGAAAAAAATTATATAATGTATACCATTTGATCGGTGAGGAAAGCGGCTATAAATTTTTAAATATGTTAAAAAAATGTGTTGTTATTATGGAAATCGTCATATTATATATTTTTGTTATCCTTCAGTTATTTCCTTTAAAATAAAACAACAAATATAGCCACACTCGAGAATGTCAAGTTGACTTTTTTTTAGCCCACCGCTTTCTATACATCATTCTTAAATTGTCAGATTAGTGGAATATACACTTTTAAGCATGTAATTAACTTGCCCTCTTTTAATCTGACGGGCCCGGTAATTTTTGATTATTATTTTTTTACTTTAACGGGCGGTCTTATATACAAAGCTTATATTTGGTGATAGTATTTAACCGGGTACAAGGTATCCTCCTGTATAATAATCTGCCGCGCTGTAGTAAATACTTAAATTTCCCGTTTGGGCTCCCCTACTATTATATTTATTAAATGATTTTAATACATACAAAATTACTTACCACTTTCTTGAAGATTTTCATAATATGGAGCATAACTCTCTTCACTTTCAATATCTTTAATTTCTTTTTTAATCTGTGAAAGTCGAATAATATCGTTAAGTCGGTCAATCCAAAGTGGTCCTTCTGGAGGCTCAATAGATCTAGATGATACATGAAGTAGCTGTATCAGTGTTATGACAAGTATGTAATTCCACATCTGAAACAAAATTTGAAAAGGTCTAAATACAGATCGAGCTCTGCACAAAACGGTTTTACTTTTTGAAGATATTTTATACAGACATATGTGAGTGTGTTAAAATTCTTATTTAATACCATGGAGAATTATACAGGGTGCTCCAAAAAGGATTCATATTAAACGTTTTTCTTTTTATTGATACACCGTGTTCATTTTTGGATTGTAGGACTAGAAATAAGGTATGTTGTATCAGCGATCCCTATATTAATATTTAAAGGTTTTTAGATATTTAGGATTTTTGAAAAAATCATGACAAAAGCAAAATTCTAATATATCCTACCTTACTTACTCATGACTTTGTATAATATGTTACATTGCTATAAGATAAATTATGCCATCATTTTTGTCTAAATTTTTTACTAGAAATACAAAGTGTTCTTTTTACTTTTTGACATCCCACAAAGGCATATGTCTAAATACCAGAGTACCGTGGGTGTCGGGTTATTAGATGTTTAACCCATCGTTCCCCCTGTTCCGTCAACGTTGTCCAAGCACTGAAACATGCAGTTATGCATTTTACAGCAACTTTTAGACAACTCGGTAGTGCCACCACGGTCGTTATTTTACATGTCTCCCCCGCTGGGAATCGAACCGGCGACCTCTGGCTTCAAGAATCAAAGCTCTGTCCACTGCGCCACGGGGGTGTTTGAAAACAAATATTTAATATGAGCTACTTTACAGTGCAAATTATTCAAAATACATTTTTTTATTTTATAAAAGTTTCCTTGGCATTTCCTATGACATGAACGTAATGTACTTAATATATTTTTAATTATTTATTACAACTACAAAACCTAATATTCTAAAATAAGACAACTTTGTTCTTTTTTAAAAATTACAATTTTTTATTTATGTCATTTTAAAGTTTAAAAAACAAATTGAATAGGTATAAGTAAATAACAAAAAATAATAATTAACAACAATACATAAAACTAGTTTAACTATACGACTTCCACATTTACTATCATACAAATTAAAACAGTTTTTTTACTTTAACAAAGTAACTAGAAAACGTTTCAATTAAAAAAATACAAAGATCTCTTTAAAAACAAAATTTGTTTTTTTTTATGCACAGCGGCTACACGTTATAATAATAATTATTTATACTTTTAATTACGTAAATTTAGTCTTACGAGCATACGTGCCAAAAAAAGTATTTTCTATCCAAATAAGTTTAACTGATTTGCGGCTGGTAATATTTACAAATTTATAAACTAGCGTGTCCAAAACTAGATTTTTTTAAATTTTATTTTAGGGGCTTTAGAGCTAAATTTGCTTTTTATTTAAAAAAGCGATAGTTTGTGTGGTAGCTTAAAAACGTATTCATAGAATAAATTAATATTTTTACATTAAGAACATAATTATTTACAAATTTCTTATACATACTTTTTCTTTACTTTAAACATTAACTGAGTTACAGAATGTTTTTTTCCTTAATACCTAGTGAGTAACGATTTTTTCAGAAAACACGATTAATTATATGTCTTAAAGTTGCAGCAAATCTTGATATACCTGTACTAAAAAAACTTACTCTGTAAAATATATTTTCAATAAAGTGTCTTATTCTTATTAGTTAAACAGCTTAAAAAGGGCACCCTTACTTACTTAAAACCTAAAATTATATTTTAAACGTATATCACATCCAAAAATATTGTTACTAAAAATCTTCGGATATCGTACATGACAATCACACTTTAAAAATTGTGATTTCAGCTAAGAATACTTTTTTGACCAAGACTAAGCTAACATGTATTTGTGAATAATCGGGTTTTTTGTAAGGTTTACCTTTTAACCAAAGATCTAACCGGAAAGCTATAAGACACTGTACTCCCTGGGGCAAGAAAACACTCCTCAACATTGATAATGGTGCAAATCCATGTTTTACATTATTAAAAATTATACTAAATCGAATGAAAGCTGAGATAAAAATGTTAAACATGCTGTATTTTTAAATACCATATATAAAGACTAAAACAAATTTTTTTAGAGTTCGAAAGTGCGACGCTTTTTATTTTATACCCTAAATTATTGGTAATGTATTGAAATTTGTTTTTATAAAGGAAATATATATAATATTAATTGGGACGTCAACTAAACCACAAAATCTACTAGTTATAAATTCCGCCATTCCTTTTTTTTCAAACAAAACTGTTGTATTTTGTGCAAAAATTTATTAAAATATAATAAAGCGCAGCAGAGCGCTGTTGGTACATCCCTCATCCTACCTACAAGCAAAGCACTGATGATGGTTGTACCGAAACCGCTCTACTCCGCATTTCAGTATTTTATTAAATTTTGATTTTACGTGTATACGGCCGCGTCCTATCCATTTTTTTTGTGTAGGTCATGGGTCGCCTAATTTTAAATTTTACAGTTTGCAAATAAAGAGTAGAAAATAATAAAAACTAATATTTACAATAAATTTAAAAGATTCGGAAATTTGCAGACCCGAAAAAATTAATACTTTTTCCAATAGCGAATCCCTTATTATTTAATTTGATATAAAATTCTTGTTTAAGAGAACCCAATTAAACTAAGTTATTATAAAATTTTTAAAAATGTTAATACAGGTTGTTTAAAAAAAGAAGGTTAAAAGTGAAATTAACAAAATTACTAAAAACCAATTTTCTTAAAAGGGGAAAAAATAGGGATAAGTTTGTGAATCGTTGCTTATTCCGAAAAGTTTTTAAGATATTTTTAATCAAATAAATCTGGCTAATAAACTGCACAATTAAATTTGAGCCGTTTATGTATTCTAAGTTGACTATGATGGCGTTAAAAGTCAATCAAATGTATGTTATTCTAAATCTGCCATTTAACGCCATTATAACAGATGATAAGAATACATTTATAATTCAAATTTAAATTTGAAGCTTATTAGCCAAATAAAAATATTTAATTTGAAATATCTCGAAAACTAATACTTTTAGGAATAGGCAACTTTTCACAAACTTACCCTTATTTTTTAAGCTAAATAAAATTAAAATATACATTTTTTGGTTTTCCAATAAAAAATATTTTTGGTAATTTTCCGAGTTTCATTATTAATCTTGTTTTTTAAACATCCTGTAATAACATTTTTAAAACTTCATGAAAACTTTATCAAATTAAATACTAATAGGCATTATGTACAAAAAAGAGAGGATAAAAGGAACTACAACTCTAAAGGGGTTTTATTATTTTGTATGATCAATGGACCCCCAAAATTAAAAAACCGCGGAGTGCTACCATTTAGAGGGGTGCGTTTTTAAGAAGGGGTAAGGACATCCTCTTTTCACTTTTTTGAGGTTAGGTTAAAAACTACGCATTTTTTCCAGGTAGTAGTCAACAGTTGTAGGAAATTAAATTATCCATCGAACATTGCCTGTCGAATTAAAAGGTATGTTTGACAAAAATATGCTCAAAAACGAAGCAAAAAAACCCAAAAACGCGTCTTTTATTATTTTTCTTTTTGTATTTTGCCCTATAACTTTTTTCTATGGGGGTTTAGTTATAGGCATTATTTGTAGAAAAAACTTTTTCTTTTACAAAATAACGCTAGGTAGAAGTTTTCAGAGTTCATAGTATTAGAGAAACGATTTTTGAAGTTTGCTTCTTCTTCTACTCTTCTACTACTACTTTAACTCGTTTCTACACAGTTTTAGGTAAAGGCAGTGGTATATTCAGTTAAAGGAAAAAACAATTATCTTTAAAATCGCCTATCGTAAAAGGTTTTAAGACTGTTTATAAATAAGATATGGTTCTTCAAGTTTTTCTACTTTCAACAATTTTTCCTAATCTTTAAGTATACTTTTTATTTTTTTCGTTATAACTTTTTATTTGTGCGTCTATGTATATACGATGCAAAATAAAAAAAGCATATTTCTTTACCTTTAAAATGGTGTGTAGTAAAATATGCTAAGGTCAAATTTAAGCAAAATATGGTTGGGCAAAGTGTTATACTGCAACGATTTTTGTTAATTTTTACGTATTTTTTTTAACTTTGTATTTTTTCCTACGCGAAGGTTTATTTATGTATAAATTATTATTGTAATTTTAAACAATTGATATGGCTTATTACTTACAGCTATTACCCATGCTTATTACCCACGGCCGTCGTTTAAATGTGCATAAATCTGATAATATGATTTCGACAACCCCGATTTCTAAATATGATTCTTCACCCAAGGTTACCATTTTTGAGTCACATTATGAGTATAAAAAATAAAGATATGGATTAATTCTAATATTTGCTATCAAAGCTACTACGCCACAAGTTTTTTTGCAAAAACTAGCCTGTCGATGTATAAAAATATGTACAAGAAACTGTGGTTGCAGAAAGTTAGGTATTAATTGTTACATGTTCTGCAGTGTGTGCTTAGGTATCAATTATTGAAACTCTAATAAAACTGAGATTTTGGAAGAATATAGTATAGCTAAGGAAGAAATAGATGTTGAAATTGAAAATGTTTTAAATTGTGACTAAATTAGGTAAACAAATAAGCCTATATTTTTATTTGGCAACATATATACCCAAACCCACAAGGAAAAATTTATAACGAGAAATTAAGAAAATTTACGTAAAAATTATCAAAAATCGTTGCAGTTTGACACTTTGACTAACCATATTTTGTTTAAAATTAACAAGAGCATTTTTTATAATACAATTTTTAAAGATAGGACAATTGGCTTTCTTTCTTATTTTACATTATATTTACTTAAATGTAGAGGAAAAAAGTTATAACAAGAAATTAAAAAGATATATGTAAAGGTTAGATATCGTTAAAAGTGAGAAAACTTGAAGAACCATATCTTACTTATAAATAGTCTTAGAGCCTTGTATTATAGACCATTTTAAAGGTAATTGTTTTCTATTGCAACTGAATATACCATTGCCCATACCATACCTAAAACTGCATAGAAAAGAGTTACAGAATATTGTTTGCGAAAAAATAGGTTAAATTGACTAAAAACGGTGTGAGTATCAAATTTTTAAAAATCGTTTCCTAAACAACAAAGTCTTCTATTTCGCGTTATTATGTAAAAAAGATAGTGGTTCTTTATCTATAAATCAATGCCTATACCCAAACCCCTATGGTAAAAAGTTATAACGTAAAATACAAAAAAAAATAAAAAACGCGTTTTTTAGTTAAAATTATATACTTATTTAATTCGTTATTTGATGAAAAATTTAATTTTCTACATCTTCCCTGTTGATTATCACCTAAAAAAGTAGTTTCCGACCTAACCGCAAAAAACTGAAAAGGGGCTGTTTTCACCCCCTTCTCAAAAACGCACTCCTTCAAATGGTAGCACTCCGTGGTATTTTAATAGTAGGGGACCCCTTAAACGTTGTAGTTCCTTTTAAAGTTCATTATCAATAGCATATAAGAACTTTTTTAAAGCAAAAATTAATAGTTATTTTTGGGTCTGCAAAATCATTTTTTGATAAACTAATTTGATTATGTCACAAACGCCAAGGTATAGGACATGATACACAAAATATACTTAGAATCTTGTGCAGAATCAGAAAATGTAATATTATATAGGGTGTTTCATTTAAAATAATTAAGTTGCATTTTCGGTGTAACCGGAAGTTCCAGAAAGATAGTATATTTGCCATATAAAGACCAATAATAATTAAACCTAGCGCCAATATTTAAAAAATGTATCTTTGATAGTTTCCGAAATCTTCCAATAGAACACTTACCCTCAATAACCCTGAATTTTAATTTAAGAGCATCGAGGCATCATGATATAAACTCTGCCACTCAATATAAAATCATAATTTGTCAAACGCAGCGGATTTATTATGTACAAGATTTATCCACTTCATGCTTTTTAAAACTGCGACACGTTTGGGGAACAATAACATGTAATCAATAAGTGAAGTTGCTGGTGCTTAACTTGGGAAAACTGTCCACAATTAGTTTAATTTGCTAAATAAATTTATTATTCAATTTATACTTCTTTAATGAAGCATACCCTGGGACCGTATGCTTTGGAAAACACTTCACGTATACATACAGGGTGAAGTGAAAGCGTTACAATACCGTCTGAAAAAGGCCCGAGTCATATTATAGGACAGAAAAGGGTCATATAATGGAGATTTAAGGAGGACCAAGAAGTCAACTCACCGTGTAAGATGCCTTCGGATAAAATGGTACCAAGCTACTGACCAAACCAATGTTTTTAAACAATTATACCGAACAGAAAGGACTGAGAGGCAGGCGCTCCTATAAAAGCCGACCTTATCTGGTATACAGAGGGCTCCAAAATACACCAAGGAGTAGGAGCAGGTATATATGGGGACAAACCAAGGATGAAAATAAACTTGGGTCTTGAACAACACGCTTCTGTGTTTTAGCCGATATTTTAGCCATAGAACAATGTGCTATGGAAACTATCAGAAGGAGTTATGTGGATAAAACCAAAGAAATTTATTTGGACAACCAGGCAGCCATCAGGACAACCAGTTTATGCAAAATTAGCTCTAAGCTTGTTTAGGACTGCGTAGTTGCACTGGAAGAGGTGGGTGCGTCCAACAAGCTATTGCTTGGGTACCAAGACACGAGGGCCATAAAGAAAATAAAGAAGCTGATAAATTGGCAAAGGATGGGGCTGGTAGGACAATGTAAGGTCCCGAGCCCTACTGTGGTATTCCGTCATGCCAAGTAAGGTCATCTATTAGATTATGGATCAATCATGTTCTAACCAGAACACCAGGACAGCGTCAAGCGAAAATATTTAATAAGGCATACTCGCCAGATTATACGAAAGACCTTTTGAACTACAACCGGAAAGCGGTAACAATAATAGTGGGTCAACTAATAGGTCATTGTAGACTAAATAAACATCTGAAAATTTTGAGCCGGGCAGAGGAATCCCTATGCAGGTTCTGGTTAGTTTTGGTTGAAGAAGAAACTGCAAAACACTTATGGTGCTATTGTAAAGCCCTTTGTCGTCTGCGGTTTGCAAGGCTGGGTGAGGAAAAACCTAAAGCCGCAAGATTTACCAAGGAGCCAGTTTCAAGCTTGTGGAGTCTAATTAAAAAGATCGCCTTGGATAGCGTGCTCTAATAAATGGACGGAGGACATACAATAAACCTGAGCAGGTTGCAGTGATAGAGGATATACAATCCACCTTCCTCCAGGCTTATCTAATCTAACCTAATCCAATGTACATTTCTGAAAAGCTTTTAAAAATATATTTTTTTACAAATATACAGGGTGTTTTATTAAAAAAGACCCAAATTTGTTTAATCCTTTTTACCTTTTTGATAAGTTACCAGTTAACTGAGATATAAGGAATACCTGAAAATGCAATATTTTTGGCCTGTAGTTTAGAAACAAAGATACTGCTTTCTTTAATTTATCATTTGTTTCACTAAAAGAGAAGTTCGCGAAAACTGCAAAGTTCTACTTTTATTAATAACTAAGATACCCTGTAGTTGCAACCAAAATGGGACACTCTGTACATTCTCTACCACTGCAACCTGCTCAGGTTTATTGTGTGTCCTCCGTCCATTTGTTAGAGCACGCTACGCAAGCCGGTCTTATTAATTAGATTTTACAAGCTTGAAACCGGCTCCTTTGTAAACCTTGCTGATTGGGGCTGTCCTCACCTAGCCTTGCAAACCGCAGCCAACAAAGGGCTTCACAATAGCACCATATTGTTTTGCGGTTTTATCTTCTTTCTGGCAGAATCTGCATAGTTTTTCTTCTGCTGCGCCCATTATCTTCATTATCAGGTGTTTATTTAGTCTGCAATGACCTGTTCGTTGACGCACCAGTCTTAGAATTTTTTAGGATCCATGATCTAATACCTTACTTGGCATGATGGAATACCACAGTAGGGGTTGAGACCTACCATTATCCTGCCAGCACCCTCCTTTGCCAGTTTGTCAGCTTCCTCATTGCCTTGGTGGCCCTCGTGTCCTCGTACACAGGTCAGAGTTACCCTGTTGGGTGCACCTATCACTTCCAGGGTAACTACGCAGTTCTGCACCTGCTTGTAGCTTATTTAACCAGAAATGATCACTAATGGCTGCCAGTCCAAATAAATAATTATGGGTTTACCCGTATACGACTTTTTTGGTGATTTTCCTAGCACATTGTTTTATAGCTAAAATTTTTGCCTGAAACACTTTAAGGTGTTGTGTGAGACCCCAGCCATTACATTCCACTAAAATTTTAAAACGGGAAAACATTTTTGAAGAAAATGACAGGCTTGCTAGTACTTACGTAGGTACCTGGTATATATTATTTAAAAAATTGCGCTGTAAAAAAATATACATAATTTTGATAAATATTTTAGGTAAAATATTTACTTTTTTTATTTATTATTTTAGAACCTTCTTATTTCCTGCGACTGCAGCATAAGGAAAACTTGAAGCTATAGAAACTCATAATGTACATTATGCGTATACAATAGATAAAATATAAACGAAAATAAATATTTTCCCTTCCTAAATTCTAGGGCATCCTGCAACAATAAGGGTAAAAATATATCTATAAATATATAAGTCACATGCACCACATATTTATAAAATTTATAGGAAGTGTTGCTGCAAGATAAAACATTCACAATTCATTTTTTATCTTATTCAGAACCAGTGAAAATGCCCCTCTCTCGTCTCAATTTTCATGTAATAGAAATATTATTTATGTTAATATACCGGATCAGCTAAATATCGTAACACATAGGGAGTGTGAGGAAAAATACATTCCAAAGTGAATATTGGCAGGTAAACATTTTGGATTGGATGACTTACGTACATCTTTTATTGTTGCTTTACTGGCCGATATATATTTACCCATTGCTTATACAGTATATGTAGCAGTAAAATGGAAATTTTAGGAAAATGGCTACTGTGTAGGAAAATGCTTTCTGCCTGGGCAAATAACTTCGTAAAATATTTTTATTTAAAAACCATTTACCAGGAAAATGGCATTTGCCGTGGTCCTTTTTAAGCAAATGACGGTGATATATTTGATAACATATTAGGCGTACAGTGAGTTTTGCAGACTACAGTAAAAAGCATAGGCACGTGTAATTTGATAGGTCACAATGGCGGGATCATGGTTAGTACTGGTTAATTAAATATACTGGTAAAGCAGGTAGGTATTGGGATATCGTCGAATAAAGCAACAAAAAAGGATGTATGTGACTAATCCAATCAGATGTGTTTACATACAGATATTCAGGTTAGATTGTCGCTTTTATTTACATTGCCTATGTGTTATGTTATTTAGCTGATTCTGTATTTATTTTTTCTTCGCTTTACTAGGGAATTAAAAAATAATATTTACCTACTAATCCAATCAGATGTGTTTACATGCAGATATTCAGGTTAGATTGTCGCTTTTCTTTACATTGCCTATGTGTTATGTTATTTAGCTGATTCTGTATTTATTTTTTCTTCGCTTTACTAGGGAATTAAAAATAATATTTACCTACTAATCCAATCAGATGTGTTTACATGCAGATATTCAGGTTAGATTGTCGCTTTTCTTTACATTGCCTATGTGTTATGTTATTTAGCTGATTCTGTATTTATTTTTTCTTCGCTTTACTAGGGAATTAAAAAAATAATATTTACCTAACCAGAACTAACCATGACCTCCGACAATGTGACAGTTTTGCATGAACATCTGGTTATGCAAATATATCTATTTCCAGTTGTCTGGGCAGTGCTTGGGCAAATAATATCTCATGCTACTTGACTAGTCAACTAGCATTTGCCTTGACAGAAACCAATTTCCTAAAATTACCATTTGACTGCGACATATCTTCATATCTTGTATATCACAAAGATAAAAGAAATACAATAAATTTACAGAAATATGTATGATCCTATACTTTACTGCTTATTTAAATACAAAATTATCCGCTCTTACATAGAATTGTGTTTTTTTCATTTACGCGAAAACTTTTTTTTCATACCTACATAAAATTTAAACAATATTTAAATATTAGCTATATCGTAAATATATGGCTAACTATTATGTTTTTATTAATATAAAAATACACACAAGAGCACCACCACCGATACTAAAACATACCATAGATGCATCTCATTAAATAATATGTGCGGTGGACTATGTCACGGAAGAGATTAAATCACCTATTTAACAAGAAATTTTTTCGATAATAAATAATGATAACTTGTTTATTTTATTATTTAACCACATATTTTTGTTTCTTATATGTCTATTACAAATTATTTTATTTTTACGTGCATAAAAATGGGTAGGTACATAATAGGTAAAATTTTTTACTTCTCATAAAAATATCGTATATTTGAGATATCTCAAAAAATATATATGGTAAAAATATGTAAAAGCAAGAAAGTATTTTATTTGTTTCGCCAAAAGGCATGAAAAACTTGACAAGAAGTTTACCTAGCTAGTGATCACATGGTTTAAGTTTAATCTTAAAAATCAAAGCATACTAAGTAATTTGTTACTGATATTTTAAATAAATTGAGTTTTTATTAAGATTAAATATAATAGAACTTAAAAATTATACCGTTACTGGCTTTGTTTTTCTTAGTTAAATTTTGTATCTTTGCATGCTATGATTAATATAATTTATATCAAAGATAAGTAGCAAGAGAGAAAGTCGTTGATGTAAAAGAAATAGAAGTAGTGCGAGTGCCAGGAGTATGTTCGGGGGCACCGCATTAAGATGGTAAAAGCTAACAAAGTAAGTATCGACAATAACTGATAAATGTCAAAAAAAAACTAAAGAATTTAGAACAAGGTTTAGATGACCAAATAATGGAAGGTTAAAAAGAGGCTCATCATGGTAGACTTCTGGTCAAAAGATTTTAATATATCAAGAGCAATGATAAAATTTACGGAAAACCTAAAGAAAGTTTTTTTAGACCCGCACAATGTCTGCAACATTTGGAAATTCCGATATGCTTTCTGCATATCCAATAACTTTAAAATTCATTTGGACATATGTTATATCAACAACGGTATGGCGGAAAATTAGAAGAAAAAATATTGATTTATTTTAATGTCATTGACATTTATTATTATTTTATAATTTAGCAAGTAAAATAAAGAGTTTAATATTTTTTGTACATTTCTTAAACTATTGGCAATTTTATCCCATAACCTATAAGCAAATTACCGTAACAAAAATAAAAATAATAAGAATGAAATTAAATGTGCGTGATAAGATTTTTAACGGGCTTTTTCATCTGTCTTCGGAGTCTACTGAATCATTCATTTTAATTTCTAGCTTGTATTTTTATTTTCGTTTGGGTAATTTGCTTATGAGTTAGGGCAAATATTTGTCTATATTTTTGTAAAATTAAATTTAAAAAATACTAAAGAGTATATTCTACTTGCTAAACAAATAAAATTATAGACGTTAATGACCTTAAAATAAATCAATAAATTAGGGGTTAATTTTTAAGTTTACGCATAAAATGTAAAAAGTGCTCTTTAGTTCTGTTATAAGTAAAAAGAATAAGGATCAAAAAATTTTACCATTTCTAAAAATTTAAACGTTTTTGGTCTGTAAAAATATTGGAAAGATTTTTAGAAATAAACTATTGGAACACCGGGTCTGCTGGCAAAAACCTATTTTTTAAATTATTTGCTTAAATTATCAGTAAAAAAATATTTTTTTAACTTAACTACGTTCTTTTTTTAATATTGATTATATTTCCAACCTAAAATATTTAATTATTTTTCTATTATTACCTATTGTTTGCTCTTAGCAATAATTTTCTAAGTTATGCGTATGGATTAAAAATCACAATCACTACCGAAAACTTTTATTTTTCTAAAATCCCTAAATTAATGGTTTTTAAAGTGACGTATTTACCGTACTCCGCAATTAAGTACCTATTATATTGCTCAAATAAATCCCGAAATGCGGTTTTCGTAGAGTTATATTAGTCATTAAAGCAATTTTATTGTTAAATTGATGAGTCTTCTGGGTTATCTATCCCTCCTTTTTTGGATTTAGGAAAATCGTTACTGTAATGCTAATACTTTTCTTAAATTGTAACAAAGAATTAAAAAAAAATAGAGTTTGTTATTTGAATTAAAAAAACAAATATTTTGAATTTTTGCCAAGCACTGGCGTAGATAATGTTTTAAATTGACTACACATAAGAACTGGGTCATATGGGACCCAAACCTAATTAATAACAGATGCTAGTGGCCTTAAGAAGAATACTTTGGTGAAGAAAATACTAATTATGAAATTACGAAAAAAGTCGTATTTTTGGGATTACCCCCCAGAAAAAAATCTAAATTTTTAAAAGAAAATCATTTGTATTTTTTTTTGTACATTTAATCAAATTTTGTCAAAAAATTCCAAATTTCGCTAAAATATGCATATGCAATATTTTGCATAAAAAGTTGTAGAGTGAAAACACTCTAACTGGCTATACCTACTTTTTTTAAAGATATAGATATTTTTTTAATTAAGAATTTTTAATAAAATATGATTTCATAAAAAAAATACAAAAAGGAGATTCGTTTTTGAAGCATGGATTTTTCTGGGGGAGGGGTGAAGTAATCTAAAAAATCAACTTATTCTAAGTCCCATGCCCCAGTTTTTGGATATAGTCATTTAAAAATATTATCTAAGCCATTATTGCCAAAAGACTATGGACATGTGCATTCAAAGTCCAATGATTATTTTAAACCTGCAAATTTACTTAAAATGGTATTTTTAATTTTTACTCTTTGACTTAGTGTTTTGTTTTAGTGCCTATTTAAAATTATTTTAATCTGAATTTATTCAATGTAACTTAACCAAATAATCAGCCATTAGGCACTTATTTTAGTTTATGTGTATTTTTTTATTATTTGCCTTTTTTGTCCTAAGCATATCTATTTTTTTAAGTTTAGGCGTATAGATTCTAAATCACAATCAATACTGCTATACAGGCTGTAATTTAAATAATGGCTAAAAATACTGGGTATGATCCTTAACTTATTTTAGAAAGAAAAATTCATATAAACATATTTTCTAAAAAATTACATTTTATCCTTTACAGGTCCTAAACCTCTTAACTTTTGAGATACACAGTGTTAAAATTTGTAAAAAATATCTAATATTTAAATATTTCAACTAGTCTTTAACCAATTTTGTTTTAATTTGGCAGTCAGGGCCTCCGCTACCATGTGTGCAATACACATGGGCGCCATCCTTAGAGGCGCCAAAACCCAGGGTAAAAAATTGCAAAAAAATTGGTAATATCAGCAATTAAACAAAAGTTTTTAATGGTATAAATTTTAGCGATGTAATTAATGAAGTTGCAACAGCAAGGTTTCGGAAAATAAATAATGTACCTAGCTATCATTTTTGATGAATTATCTGCATATTTTTTAAAATATCTACAGCGTCTCTACTTAAGTTTGCATCATATGGAAAACTTCTTTACTATTTATTTTACTATAAAAAGTAATTTTTAATAATAAAAAGTTCTATATGGTCTAAAACCCAAAATGCATTGATCAGATGTAAAGTTTTTGCGGTGGTATACAAGGTACGTTAAAAAATATATTTTTTTAAGAAAAAGGACCTATATTTTTCATAGTATCAAAAATGTTTATAAAGAAAATATGTTTAGAATTAAAAATTGCTTTTTATACCTAAAAAACGGATACAGAACTACAAAGAGTGTATACTATCCATGTTAAATATCCTATTTTTAATTGATTATATCTCAAATTCTTAGTGGTCAGTCGACTTTAAATTTTAAGAGTAATTGTATATTAATGTCTTTAATACCCAGACAAAAATATAGAATTTTCTAACGAATCTCCTATACCACGACGACTACCTTAAATATGCTATTTGTTATTTCTAAGATTTTTTTCATTATTTCTACGTTAAAGATCGTTTATGTAACTTTTCGCTGTTTTTACAGTTTCTAAGTTTTCTTTACATATTAAATTTCAAAATATGTATGCACTCTTTTAAAAACTTAAATTTTCACCATTAACGCTTAAAAATTAAAAAAATAAACTCTTGACATTAAACAAATTTGCACATTTGAATTTTATTTTTAATTCTAAATCTTTTTTCTTTAAAAAATGTTCAATATTATGAAAAATAAAGGTTTTTCTTCGGTAAATTCATAGTTTTTAATATACCTCGTGTACCACTGTAAAAAATAAATATCTGATAATTGTATTTTGGGTTTTAGGCCATGCATAACTTTTTATAAAGAATATATATATTTTTTTTAATAAAATTAATATTTAAAAAGTTTGGAACTTAAGTAGGCACGCTGTATATGTAGACATTAGGCAATATTTCTGTTATTTGTTCCTAAAAAAGATATAATTTTTAGTTTTGGGATATTTTCTGGTATTTTATAAACAACGTGTCTGTACCCCATTTGTTATGTAAATGCTTTAAAATGGGTGTAAAAGAATTTGGTAATTATTTACGAAACGGTCGCATCGCCGATTTTAATGAAATTTGGTATGCGGGGTTTTTGGGGCGCTGAAAGCTAAATTGGTACTCAATATTTTATTTCCACCTTTAAAAACCCCATTTTTCTATTTATTTTACCCGTTTTTCCATAAAATTGCAAAGCTTCACTTTCAATCATTTAGTTAATTTTATTTTTTAGCTAAATTTAATGAAATTTGATAAGGAATACCGCCAAGGCTACTGTGATTGAAAGTGAAACTTTGCAATTTTATGGAAAAAATTTGTAAAATAAATAGAAAAATGGGGAGTTTTAAAGGTGGAAATCAAATGATAAGTACCAATTTAGCAGAAAACTCAAGAAGAAAAACGGAAATGTAGTAAATTTAGGTTAGTTTTGGTTATCAAGTTCGATGATGAATATCTTGAGAACAAAACGTGTCCGACTAAATTTTTTTCAAATTCGTAATCAGCGCCTCAAAAAAAACCCTTATACCCGATTTCAGTAAAATCAGCAGAGGCGTCCGGTTTGTAAATAATTACCAAAATTTAATTAAATTTATTTTGATATTTTATTATTTTTATTTCATTTTGATATTTTAGTCTACAAATAAATATGACTTCTAAGGTTTTGTTTTTGCTTTGTTTCAAACATCTACCTACCTATCGACGTTCAAAAAAAAAAAAAACTTGAACCAATATGTCCTCTTTTGCACACGGGCGCCAGTAGCCTTTACGGGGGCCCTGTTGGCAGTATTATTGATAACATTAAGGGGTAATTTATTACTAACTTAATTACATTTAATAGGTCCAGTAGCGTCTCGAGAGGCAACTGAAGGAATATTTCCAACAAATAAACGGTACGCCACTAAATGTGTAAATGTGTGCAAAAATTGTTGTGCTTTCTTAAGATTAGGCAAATAAAAATACTGCTTTTATGTCTCTAAATTTTTTTCCGTATCTTCTTTAGTTTGAGAGAAAAAAATAAATAAATAAAAAAGAATTGCGCGATCTTTTTTTAAATTAGGTTTAATAATTATTTTTAAGTAACAATTAGGTAACAAAAATATTAAATACTTTTTTTAATAGGGTTTATATCCAGAATAAGAGTTTTTACAATAATAAGTGTTTTCATTGTTTTTTTTTTTTGAATATTTAACACCTTGGATCTCAAAAGCTAAGACGTTTAGGACATAATACTATGTCGATATAAACTTTTCTTTTTAAAATAGGCTAAGGAATCACACCCTGTATTTTTAGCCATCAATTAAATTACACATTTTATTTTTTAAAATCAAAATGCTTAAATAGGTTATATAAATGTTTTTATAAAGTGGCGTATTTACCGTCCATTGCAATTAAGTATTATATCGCCTAGATAAACCCCGAAATGCGGTTTTCGTAGAGGTTTACGAGTTATATTAGTCATTAAAGCTGTTTTATTGTTGAATTCACTGTAAAAACATTTTGTAAAATTACAATTGTTTTACAAAACAATTATAAGCAAAATATCAAATCAACTTATACTAATACAAAATTTAATACATCGAGTAAAATCACAAACATGTGAAGGAACTTACTATAATGAGTAAGGTGGGTGGACCATGAAAGACCACTCTAACAAATAAGCAGTTTTTCCTAGTTTATTTAGGGGATAAATAAAAGAAAAAATATTTATAAATACTTTGTTATATTATGTAACATAAAATGTACTTTTTTGTTCTAGATGTAACCACTCTTTATTAAACCTAAGTTTTCTAAAGCTCTTTCGGACGGACTTTCCAATAGGTCAGTTCTTTGTAAGGCCAAAATTTTCCTAAAAGGCCAAAGTGACTATTGACAACTATCCTCCATTACAAGTTTTTTTTATATTTATAAACGAAATAGGTACTACAGACTTACTCTAATTATTACGAACTTTACAATGGCAACAATGGCAAAATATAGGATAGTTTGTAAATGTTCCTACTAAGGCCTATGCACCTTAGCAAGGCCAATCGTCAAATTTTTGATTGGTCTTAGTAGGAAGTATCGGCCTTTATAAGAACATTACCGATATTTTAATGAAAATCGAAACAAAATTATTATTTTTTTCTTTAGTACTGTAAGAAATTTTTATATAATAATTTACAGTAAAAAAAGTGGGATACTGATGGATTGTTTACATAAAATAATTCTGTTTGCTGTGTGTGCTAATTACAATTTTAGCGTTGAGACCGAACTCTAAGAAGCAAGGCTCCGCAATAGCGATGCGAACGGCTCGCCGATGCGTCTGTGTCCTTGAGTTTGATGTTGCTCAGTATGAGTAAAAGGAATTTCTAATCACATGTCAACAACTATGACTTTTTTATAGTTGGACTTCAAAGGAGCATGGCCTTCCATGGTCCACCCACCTTAATTTTGGAAACTCTATGTAATTTTTTGTAACTGTTCGTGAATTTTATAACTCAGGTGATTGATAACTAAATAAAAAGAAAAAAAGAACAAATTCCTTCATACATTTTTACATACAATAAGGTGGCGGGATGTTTTACAAATATTCCCCATTATTTTAAAAATATTGATCAATGCTGTTTTTTTATTGGAACACCCAGTATATTTTTCAAATATAATATTATTTTTAAAAGTTTTAAAAATATGTAACACTATAGGTTTATTTTATAAACAACAATAAAATTCCCAATTTTTATACACCAAAACAAATCAACCAACTGTTTTCTCTATTAACTTGATTAGTGTAGTGGTGCTTACGTCACGACTTTTAAAATTAGATTTTGCTATTAAACTTAATAATGTCTTTTTGTTATATGAGTCAAGATAGGTAGCACTTTATAAAGCAAAATTTTTAATTAGTAAATGGCTTTTAATAAATAATTTCCTTAATTTCTTGTTAGAACAATCTATTTTAATCATTTTTCATTCAAAAAATACCTATTAATCTATTATATTTACTGACATTTAAAATAACTGCAACACTTTTTTTTGTTAAAACAGTGGTTTTAAACTTCATAACTTTGCTTACATTTTTTGTTTTATATTTTTCTAAATCGAAAATAAACTAAATATATTACGCTAACAATAAATCAAGAAAATGATTTAACAGCAACTATTTGCAAATTATTAATTTTGCTCCAAAAAGTGCTACATACCCAGATCTGGATAACAAAAGAAAAATACATTATTAGGTGAAGTAGCAAATTTCAATTTTAAAAATTTGTAACGTAAGCACCACTACAGTAATAAGGTCAATAATAATAACTGTTAACCGAGTTATTTGCATGGCCTACTGCAAAATTGTGCATGTGAAGTATTGCAATTTGAAGTTTTATTGTTGTTTATTAAAATAATAGCATGGGATAAATATATTTTTATGCTTGTTAAAAAATTAAATTATTTTTTTGACAAATATACAGAGTGTTTTATTGAAAAAAACATGATCAATATTTTTAAGCAATATTATTTTAAAAATTCTTACTACGCCACTGCATTTTACATAAAAAGTTATTAAGCTTTAATGGCTTTATTTTTGGCATCTTTTATTTCACGAAAAAGTAGCTTATGTTTGCGAAAACCGTGGGGTTTCATCTTTTTAATAACTGAAATACCCCGGAGTTGCTTCAACAACTACAAAAATGTAAAAAATGAACCAACACAAAATTACCCAAATTTTTATTATAACAGCAAAATGCCAAATAATAAATGGGTTTTAAAATTAAATGAGGATCCAATATCTAAAATTTCACATAAAATATACAAACTTATTATTTATTATCATATCTTTTTTAATTATATTTTAGCACCTTTTTTACCTGGTATTACTTTATATATATATATGTATATATATATGTATATATATATATATATATATATATTATTTGATAAACTTTAACATTAATTATATCAATTAATAAAGCTGGGCAAATTACGTAAAAACGGTGTAAAGCATAAATTAAAAAATTATGATATTATTTCTTTTTTATGTAAAATTTAAGATATAGGATCCTCCCTAAATTTAAATACTCTTTTTTTATTTGACATTTTGCTGGATTAGTAAAAATAAAAACAGTTGTGTTTTGATTAATTTTAATATGTTCGTAGTTTTTGGAGCCCCTGTACCAAACAACACAAATTTTTCAACGTTAATCTTGATTTTTTTAGGAAGCAAAATCAGTTGCCATTTACGACTATCCTAAAAGTTTAAATTGTAGTTTGTAAAATTTTTCTTCTACATCGTGGCGGAGTTTTCGGCAAACCATTATAAGTGGTATTTATCAAGCAGGAATCACTGCTCTGGAGTAAACAAAACGAATAGAACATCCACAATTTACACATTATTACCTTACAATTAACATCACTCCTTAAATATTTACAACAAAATCGCGCGTTTCAATGCGCTCGCTGGATTCACGCGTTCAATGACCTCGATCATTTATCGCTTTTCTATCCTTGTTTGTTAAAGAGTTATTACATTTAACATTTATGTAGTAGGGCATATTACAACTTTTAAAAACAATAAAATATCAATTATAGTAAAATTTAAGTTGCTTTATACCATAAAATCCATTTTTATATAGTTGATTTTAAATGAATGTTAAAAATTTACGACAATGTGTTTTCCCGCACATAATAGTAGTCTAAAAGCTTACAATACTTTTTAACATAAACTTTTATTTATTTTTTAAATTATGGGTATTCGGTAAATATCTTGCTGTTTATGATACAAAAATTTATAAATATTTCTATTATTATTCATTATATTATTTCATATAATTGACCTGCAGCGAGAAATATCTGAAAATTAAAATATTTATTATTTTTTTTATAATAATAACAACTAGGTAGGTAATAGGGTATTACCAATAGTATATTTTATTTATTGTACCAATTCTAAAACAGTTTTATATTACTTTAATAGTACGAGAGCTAGTAAACCCTTTAAGTAACGTTACATCTGTAAGGCTGGAAATTTGTATAGTGATGAGTCATAGCATGCTAAGTACGAAAATCATCACCTGGCAGGCATCAGCCGTGCACATCATCACTCTGTATATTTTAGAAAGTTAAAAAAAATAATAGAAACAAAAAACTTGAAACTATAAGCTTTAAATTTTTCTAGGATTTCGTTCGTTTATAGTAAGGTTTGAAAAAAAAATGGACAGGCGTTTTCGATGAGCACAAGTACCTGCAAGGCAAACCTAAAGCGTGTGGATGATTTGGATAGCCATATTTCCAAAACTAATAAAGTTAAATATACCTAATGTGTTTTCTTAAAGCTGTTGTTAAGATCTATTTAACGGTAATACTGGTGATAATTTACAGGGTGAAACATTTTTTTTGTAAGCAGTGGTGGCGCTAGGGGTGGGCGCGGTGTGGCGAGCGCCCAACCTAAATTGTTCTCGCCCAGCCATTCGCCCAACCTGCGAAAAGGTCCTGTTTAAAAAATACCAGCTTATTTCCATAAACCATTTAATAAAGCCGTCCGAATCATGCAATTCTTAAATAATTGATCTACGGTGGCGATATTAAAAATTACCAGTATGTTGCGCTATGTCATTAGAAAGAGATTTTAGTGCAAAATTTAAATATAAAATAAAATATTTCATCTAAAATGTTTAAAAGACTCTCCGGTTAGTTTAATTAAAAATTAAAATTACTGTTTCTTTTTAAACAAAATAAGATATAGGTACCATTAAAGGTGGAAGTAAAATAAGTCATTTTTTGGTTTCCATATCCTACCAACCAAACGACTTTCTCGAAAACCGTTTGTAAGAAACCAAAATTTGGATTTTTTCTGTTGCCGAAATGCTGATGTAGCTTACCTTTAAAAAAAGTGTGAACATTTTAAATTTTGGTTATTAACAGGCCTTACTACAATTTATATCGCCCTCTAACATTGGGTTTTTACCCTTCATAAGACGAACAATAAATACAGCTTCTCAAGTGATAGGGGTTTGAACATTTTCATAAGATTTGATGTAAAAATGTAAGCACACTTTAAAATAAACGATTCTTTTTAAGCAACTAACTATGGCAGTGGCTTAGAGGGTATATTTTTACGACACAACTTTATAGGACCCGAAAAATAAGCCCATAAAATATTTGTACTAAATTTTGAAACGCCCTGTATCCAATTATTGGAAATTTTTCTCTCATTGGCAGAGCGGGGGCGCTTAAGCCATAGTTTAAAATATACAGGGTGTCTCAAAAAGCTGCGAAAGAGATGCTACCACAAATTAAGGCTAAAATATGACTATTTCAACCCAACTTGGTCCAGTCTAAAAGTAATGTCTAAAAGTAAAGTCCCGTGTCAACAAACTCCCTCTTACCTCGCTTAAGACACCCACGGTACGATAGTATTTAGGCTTTTAGCCTTCGTGGTTTGTCCAAAGATAAAAAAAATGATTTTGAAGATACAGGGTGTCAATAGTTCAATCTGGTGTCAGTTTGATATAAATGATTTTGTTAATAAATAGGTGTATGGACACAACAACAACACAAGACAACACAAACTAGAACTAACCAGAACTGAAACATTAAAATATGCTTTCATTCATATATTTGTCAAATTTAGAGGCCGCCACCTGATGCGGTATCTTGCGGGCATTTAAAGCAAAATAGCTTTTTTGAGCCTCTGTATTTAGGTTTTAAATAAATGTGCATATTTTTTAAACAAATTTTAGTTAAAAAAGTAGATTGTTGGCTAAACATAATTATTCTGGATTAAATTAAAAATATAGTTCAGACTAAATCTATGTCCTAAATGTCACAAGTGATAAATAGGCCTATTTTTTCAAAACTCTACCACTCTGTATCTCAAACTTTTAGCTATGAGGACATAACTTTACTTGAACTTTTCTTCTTAAAATCACTTAATAATTCACACTTTTAAAGATAAGCATTTTATACAGAAACACCCTGTATAGTTTAGACCTGGCCATATAGAAAGAAATTCTTTGAAATCCAGATAATTCAAAAACGGCCGCTTAAATTTACTTTCATTAGAGTCAAATTTTCTTGCAAACCGTATTCGTGTCACTGGTTTAAATCGCGTTTATAAATGACAATATAAATATGAGAATCAAGAAAATTTATGTTTTCAAACCATTGCGTCACAGCCCAATAAACTTTTAGGTTATGATTATGATTTTTATTTTTTATAATTAATATGTACTTTTGTTTACACCAAATATAAACATTTTTCACTTGCCATGTACAGCCACGTAAAAAGTTTACAAAAAAATAACCGAAAAAAGTTTTTAATGAGTACGATGCATACGCCCGCCCAAAAAAGATAACTATATTGTTTTTAAACCATTGTCCGGGATGTATTCAAACACGGTTAAATACGCGACGTACATGACGTCACCGTTTAACAAGTAAATGTATGTTTTTAAAATGTTTTGAACCGTATTAACAACAAAAAGTGGCTCAAAAACTTAATTCTGTTTAAATTCCTGCTAAAAACTGCAGGTGACGCCCTCTATCATGCATTTTTCGACTAAGGTAAGTTCGGTTAAATCGTTTTATTATAGCCCCAGGAATTTATGGTAGCATTTTATCCGCATCTTTTAGAGACACCCAGATGTCCTTCGAAAAACTATATTTTAAATGTACATTATTTTTGAAAGGGAGGGGGCTAATGGCCCCTCTAATTGCGCTCCTGATTGCACACAGTTTCCTGCCCAGCATCCAAATATTTTGGCCGGCTGTCACCCAACTTATAAAAAAGCTGGCGCCGCCACTGTTTGTAAGGCACCTTGTATATTATATTACCATTAAAAAGATCTTAAAAAGAGCTTTAAAAAATACCTGATTTGATATGTCTATCTCTTATAGTTTTGAAAATATGTCCATCCAAATCAGCCACACCTTTCAGTTCGCCTGTCCGGTACTTGTGCTCATCAAAATCGCCTGTCAATTTTTTTAAACCTTACTATAAATGAACTAAATTTTAAAAAACCTATACGCTTACAGCTCCAAGTTTTTTTCTTTTTATTAATTTTGAAAACTTTCAAAAATATACAGGGTGATGATGTACACGGCTGATGCCTGCCAGGTGATGATTTTCGTACTTTGCATGCTATGACTCATTACTATACCAATTTCTAGCCTTACAGGTCTAACGTTACTCAAAGGGTTCACTAGCTCTGAGACTATAACTGAAAAAGGGGGTTAAGCATCCAAAACCCCGGGATAACAGTCCGTGCTTCTTACAAAGATTATGAAAAATGTAGGATTCGGAAAATGAAAATAACTGTTTTAATCATATTACGTTACGTTTACGTTAATTTTATATAAACATGGGTCCGTAAATAAAAATAATAAAAGACAAAAACTTTTTAAAAAATGTCTTAAAAGTTATTTACACAATTTTGATCTTATTAGGTGGAGGATTACGAAGAAAATTAAGCAGTAACCTAATTATAGTTAGCTCCACCTAGACGAATATTTCTGACAAAAAATTGTACGCTACATACTTTTGCGCAATTATCGCAGTTTTTTAGGTTAAGCAAATAAAATTACAGGTTTTATTGTTAAAATTTTTTTCTTTTAATTATTTTTTGCCCAAAAAGTCGACACGATTCCATATCCTTTAATAATTTTACTAAAAAAAGTTGTTTAAAATGTTAACAGTAAATAATACCCGTCGTTATTTAATCTTTAATTAGATAGGAATTTGACCATGCCGAAAAACGGATTCTATGTATTTACGCGAGAATCGTACACAATTTTTTCTTAAAAAATGTTTACCTTAAACCCCTCATGGACGACCCTGAGATTAAGTCTTCTATAAAAAAAATATTTTAGTGGGTATACAAGTTATTATAAAAAGAAATATTTAAAAAAATTTAACACTCTATAGTTTTATTGAAGTTTTTTCTAATTTTCATTGTAGAATCACCCTTAAAGTTTGTCGGTTAAGTTACTGGTGACCCTATATAGCTGTCGCAGTCAGCTTTGAAACTTAAAATCGCGCCAAGCATAACTTATTCCAGGATTTTAAAAGCCAACATTATACCATTGGATTCGTAATAGAAAAAATTTGTATTACGTGTTCGAGTTTTTGAAAAACAAATGACAGTAAATACGTACCCATAAGTTACCAGTTTACACCAGGTTGGCAGGTAGTATGCTCAATAAAAAGGTAGCCAACCATGTTGTGGCATTATCTACATACTATAAACTTTTTATTTATATAAATAAAAAAAAACTTGTAACGGTATTTATGTCAAAAGTTTTAATTATAAAATTATTAATTACACTATATCAGCCCAGTGGCGGCTGTTGACTTTAGAAGTTGACGATGCTGCATTAAAGCAAACCTTTTTTTTTAAATTAAAATATAAACCAAACTAACAAAAACCACCAAATGACTGTTATTTTATATTTTTTGGTAATAAAAATGTAAATATTTACCAATATCACTTCCTAAACATCAAAAATAAAGAACGCGATATACAGTATCTCTTAAGAATAACTACACAATATAAATTTAAATAAGGCACTAAGTGTTTAATAATAAGGAAACAGGCGAAGTTTAATTAGTTGTTTTTAAATACTAAATATATGCGTCTGTTTTTTTTCCGTAGCAAAAATATTAATTATTTTGTCATTAAAGTTCAAAATTGACCTAATAAGCTGTTTTTCAGTTAATAAGCAGGCTAAGGCATTAAGTCGATCTTGGCACATCGTATGTACTTTGCAAAAATATTTTTATTTGCTTATTGGTTTGGAAACTCCTCTCTGCTTCAACGGTGGTCATTGGCATAGTAATAGGTATTTTTAATAACTTGTTGAAAAATGTTTCTGATGATTATTATTAACTAAACATTTTAGAAGCACCTAACAAGAGGAGTAAGATCTATATTTACTACAGGAATACAATATACCGAGTTTCGTTATTAATCTCTGTTTTTCTAACATTGGGTAGACCTGAATGGTTTCTTGAAAATAATTTTGAGAAAATAACAAATCGTACCATTCAAATTGTTCGCAAATAAATAGATTTGCTGCATTGAGCTGGTCAGTAAATGTAAATCGGTCTTCAGCTACATTAATAATAACGTCACAGATCTTAATAGCTCATACTTTCCAATTTTTCTCATTAATTTTAATTCTCCCTGATTTTCATAACTTTCATACTCTTGGCTTCTTCCATAATTTTGTGCATTTTTTGATTTCAAATAGTGCCTATATTTTCTTTATTTTTTTTTAACACCTGTTTATTTTCACTGAATATAATATGCGTTTTTGTAGTTCATTAAAAGGAATATCCACATGAGGCATAATATAATAAAAAAGTAAAAGCCAAAATACAAATAAATTTTCTTGCAGTAATATTCGTATTGCACCGGCTTGTTTCTTGGTATTATGATAAATGCCGAGGATTTCTTCGAATTTCTTCATGCATTCGAGCAATTCTTCTCTTTCCTCGTAAACAACATTAATAGTACGACTCTTAAAATTACATCATGTAGGAACTGATCTCGGAATTTTTCGGCTAACAATTCTGTCAAGGAAACGACACGTTGGCAAGAATTAGAGAAAAATGTTGGTATTTCAGAAATAACACCAAAATAGAGATGTACATCATTATTTTGTCAAGCTGCTTGAGTCATTATTAGATTTAGCTTGTGGGCATAGCAATGCACGAAATGCGCGAAAGGAAAACTTTAGCCTGTATTCCCCTTTGTTTACCACTCATGACTGTTGCACCGTGGCTCAAGTGCTGTTACAGTAAGGGTGCTTAGAGCATCAACTGTTTAACGAGTATATGTAAAAAAGCCCCAAAAACGTTCAACAGGCTTACAATCTTTAACACACCGAAATACAAGGATAGTTTGTAACTTTAAAGATAAGTCAATTGTTTTATCCGCTATAACCCCTAAAAATTTGACTTATTTATTTCTGTAAAAACTATTTCCCGATAAACTTAAAAAATGAATTCCAATAAATTATTTTAAATATCTTAAGAAGTACCCCTAAAAACAGAGGCAGATCGTAAATGGTCCCTTAATGATTTATCCAGTTCGGCATAATTTATAAGGCCGTGAAGTTCAGGATTCTTAGAGTTTTCACTTTCATCGTGTCCTCTAAGTGCTAGTTCAAAAGTTACGCAAAACGCAATAGCGGCTACCAGTGGCGGATTTACATATTTGCCGCCCGTAGGCTATTTATTTTTGCCGCCCCTTAATTCTTAATTCCCATAATATCATACGAACGTAAAAAAAAATAGAACCCAAAAAGTTCAGAAGTATTCACCTCAAAGAACATAAATTTACTAACTACCGTAATACTTATAATTAATGTCGTTATTAATTAATTAATTTTTTTTACATAGAAATAAACATTTACGGACTAAATCTGCTATCCACTAAAAATTTTCTACCTTACTCAGCCTGCTGGTAAATCCAGCACTGGCGGCTTTTTGAAAGCACGTATACTTGTTTCTAGCAACATTTTCATTATGTCTAGCGATGTTCTGCCAATACGCACTATCCAACTGTTCCTAAATATTATCTTTTCCTAACTACTAATACTCTCATATATTACGTACTTTTGTTTAATTAACGGTTTAATAGGTTTATGTGCAATAATATAAAAATATTATAGTATATACTGCACCTAGATGACTTAACATCCGTATGTGCAAAATTGTATAATGTGTTGTTTTAAATTCATATAAAGTTTTACTTTTTCACTCAAATGCACTAACAATAAGTCATTTACTCCACTTTTTGTCCAGTGTAAATCGCCCCATGTAAAATAAAATAAACGATTATTTACTTTACATCCAGTAATCCACGGATATTTCAAATAAATGTTTAACGTAATATCTTACGTAACTTTTTCCCCGACTTTTGAACTGCAGTTAATGTTTAGGTCCGGTGTAGGGCGACCCTTTCGTTTTATTTCAAGTTTATCACTGATACTTAGCTGAGCAAAATTCTAATATATATTATCCATGCTACAAAAATTCACCAACAAATGACGGAAAAATCAGTTCTTTACGCGCCGAACACGTTTCCCGGATTTGCGTTTGCATATTTTAAGTTTGATGACTGGCAAAAAATTAATATTTGACGTGGTCACAAGGTATAATTTAGAGCACCCTGTGGATACTTTGTAGGTTAGCAAACTTTAAAGCCTAAAAAGCCCTTAAAAAAATGTATTTTTAACCAAATTAGCCCAATTCCTATCTTTTAACTATGTTTTTAAAAATGTATTTAAAGTGAAGTAAAATAGTGTGCTTTTGAACATCCACTAGTAACGTTACTTTACGCAGCTCTAAATCCAAAATATTACCGGTGACCCCCGAGATTTTTCAGGAAATATTACCATAGACGCCAACATACTACAATCCTAAAGAATTTCATGAATGCTGGTTTTTAATGCAAATGATGCGGGCTCTTTTACGGTGCGGCCTGTGTCAAGCATTATTTGACAATCATTTTATTAAGTTACGAAAATACATCTGATAATGCTCGTAAAAGTCACAAATCGTATTTTAGTAAAAAAATAAAAATAATTTGGTTGCTATTGTATGAAATATTATTTTACTTATATAGCCTATATACAGGGTGGCCATTTGAAAACAAAATAGAGCTAATTTTGTTCACTCTAGGTCACTTAAGAAAAAAACGCTTAAACACTTCAATTTTTGATTTTTGGAAAAAACCTTCTTTGACACTTTTACTCCCCCTCTAGCACCCCAAAAACCTTAAATGGAAAAAGAGGGTCAAGTAATACTGTATTTTAAAGAAATATCAACCCTCAATATGACTGCCAGGTTTGATATTGATTTTTTAATGTATAATATTAAATTACTGGCAAATTTATTAAGGTATCAGGTATGTAATGATTTTATACAGTTTTTTCTTAATAACATTTAATTGTTTATTGGAACATAACAAAATTTGATGTGTAAACTTATCTTGATAACGTCTTTAAAATAGTCCAGTATAAAATTGTTGAAAAATCAGGAGGCGGGAGGGGCAATATTTAAAGGTACTTAAAATAATATAAAAATTATTATGCCCGTCTGGGCACAATCCTGTAGAATATTAAAGTTTTAAAAGCAAGTTTAAATAGATTGACATTATTTCATTATTTATATTTAATAGACTTACTTTTTTATTTTTTAAATAAATTTACATGTTAGTGGCAGTTTTATTGATAAATATATAAAACTTTTTTTTCTATTGGATAAATATAATTAAAATTAATTAAAAAGATTTTCATTTTTTTTTCCAAGTTATCTTTTAAAATGTCAAGACATTTAAAAATAATTAAATTAAAATAATTGTCTTATAAAGGTTGAAATAATCATTTAGTTTATCAAATATTTTTTGCCAAATGCGTCAAATGCATTTTTAAGACATTCAATTAAAACGAAATATTAATTAACAACACCAATTTATTATGGTTGCTATGGAACGTTAAAAAATATTTACAAAAGCTTCTTACGTATACAGGTTGTCCAAACAATAATATTTTAAATAATGGTGCTAATAGAGTAAGCAAAAATAATGTAAGAACTTCATATTAAAAAAATATTGTCCTTTATTTGTAAGTTATCGACCTTTAAAGTTGGAATAAATTAAAAAAGAGAGAGACCATATAATGTGTGCAATTTAAAAAGAGGTAACAAATTTAAAAATTTACTTTTACCGTTTAATTCCTTCACATTCTTTGGTAAAAATCAATTTGCCTAATAATAATTTTACAATATAAATTTAAACATCTTACATCTCTTACTATCAACGGCGTAGCTACTATGGGGCTAGGCGGGGCGGAGCCCCGGTGCCCTCAAGCCCATGAGACCCCTTGGATTCTAACTTACAAACTATAAATTAAACTTATAAAAATTTATCCCACATGTGGAATATAAGTACACCAGAATGCAACCGAAACACGATGAGACCGGTTATTTTCAGTGGAGGAGCCAATGGTGGTCGCGGTTGGTAAAGAGCACAACCTTAATTGTTCTTGCCCAACCGTTTGCCCTGTTTAAACAAACATTTTATTCTCATAAACCATTTATTCAATTCATATATAAGTTATTCGAATAACGAAATTCTTTAAAAAATGATCTATGGTAGCAATTTAAAAATTTAGAGTATGTTGCGCTATAACACTAAAAACGGATTTTAGTATAAAATTTAAATATAAAATAAAATATTCTATTAAAATGTCTAATTTTCGAATTTTCTCCCGTCAGTCATGTGTATTTAAAATTTAAATTAGGAAGAGCTTGTCATTTACTAAACAAAATGGGATATATCACCAGAGCTAAAAGTAAGATAGGTAATTTTTAGGGTCCACAGCCTTCAAAAGCAAACAATTTTTAAAAACCATTTATTTTAAATGCGGAATTTCCTGTGGCCATCATGCCGGCGAAGCATAACATTTAAAAAATTGAACATATAAATAAAATTTTGGTCAACAGGTTTTACCCCTATACCAAAACTTTAATAAATTAATTTCTCTCAGTATTTTTACCTTTTGGGACAAACAATAAATACAACTTTTAAACTCTATGGGGTTTTGTAAATTTTCTTGAGATTTGATTCGAAAATGTAGCCACAGTTTAAACTATGTTTTTCTTATTTAATTTACGATGACTGTATGTTAGCTTGTAGTGGGTTTTATTTTCAGTTTATCGGACCTTAAAAATAAGCTGTTGAATATTTTTACCGAATTTGGAAACACCCTGTATATATTTAATTTCAATATTTTACTTGCACATATTGCTGCCCACCCTTCAACTTTTCCTGCAGGGTATCGCCCAACCTAAAAAGAAACTGGCGCCGCCACTGGTTATTTTCTACAGTAGCCTATTGTGTTTAAATTTACCATGCATGTTTATGTTATAAAAACTTAATCTAATTGATTGCTAAAGTAGCAATAGACGAGGCTAAGCCCTAAAATAGAAAAAAACACTGTTTATTATTAATTAGAACAACATTGATATTACTATAGTGTTGCCTTATTATTGCATGTTGTATGTAGGTATTTCTAATTATAGTTTAAAGGTTTAGTGGTAAAAATACCTTAATTACAGATTGCATTCTTAATTGCCCTACTTTCAGGTCTTTTTAGGTAAATCGGTTGACCCGCCCATTGTGTTTTATACGGTTAAACTATCAAGCTTTAAAATAATAGTAAATTGTGTAAAATGTAGGAAAAGCGATATATTTGCGAAAACTGATCGCCGGGCGCGGCTCGTCCATAAACTCATTTGGTCAATGCCTCCTAGTTAATAATATATATATATATATATATATATATATATATATATATATATATATATATATATATATATATATATATTATATATTTTATCTTTGGACAAACCACGAACGAAGGCTAAAAGCCTAAATACTAACGAACCGTGGGTGACTTAAGCGAGGTAAGAGGGAGTTTGTTGACACGGGACTTAAATACTTAAAGATTTGGGGGAAGGAAAGACCTCCGCGGGCAGCAGGTTCCACATTCTAGAAACTCTAGGGATAAAAGAACGAAAAAAGTGGGAAGTTCGGGGCCTATCCAGTTGGACCGTATAGGGATGCATACGCGTGAAACCACGAGTTTCTCTGTTGGGAGCCGTGAGTGGAGAGACTATACTGGACAATTCTTCAGAGCAAAAGCCGTGGAAGTACCTATAAAAAGCGATAAATTCCCCACAGCCCGACGATGGGCAAGAAAAGGAAGCCTTTCTGTGTGAAGGATCATTAATGAGACGAATAGCTCTTCTTTGAATAGAATCAAGAATGCTTATGGTTGTGGGGGACGCCATGCCCCAGATATGAGAACAATATTCCAAGGGAGGTCGAATTTTGGACACATATAAAGTGTATAAATTAGAAGGATATATATATGCATTATTATTATTATGATTTTAAACAGGTTATATGGCTTAGTATCCACGCTCATTACCCACCTCCATTATCCATTAACCACAGCCGTCGTTCAAATGTTCATATGTACGATAATAATTTGTATATGATTTCTACCACCCCGATTCCTAAATATGACTCTTCAGCAAGGTTACTATTTATTAACCACATATGAGTATAAAAATTTAAGATATGGATTAATTCCAATGTTTACTATTAAAGCTCGTACGTCTCAAGTTTTGCTTAAAAGATAGCCTGCCGATGTATGAAAGAATGTACAAATTCTGTGGTTGCAGAATGTTAGGCATTAATTGTTCCATGTTCTGCAATGAGTACTTAGGTGTCAATTGCTCTAAACACTGATAAAACTGAGATTTTGAAAGAAGATGGTAAAACTGAGGAAGAAATAGATATTGAAATTAAAAATGTTTTAAATTGTGACTAGATTAGGTAAACAAATAAGCCTTTATTTTTATTTAGCAACATATATATTGATATGCACATGGAAAAAAGTAACGAGAAATTAAGCAAATTTACGTAAAAATTATCAAAAATCGACTTCTACTTAGAGTCATTATGTAAAGGAAATAGAAAGTTCTTTTTCTATAAACAAATGCCTATACCTAAACCCCATAAAAAAGTGTTGGGGCCAAATACAAAAAAAAAAAAATAATAAAAAACGCGTTTTTGTGATTTATTTTGCTTCGTTTTTAAGCATATGTTTTAATTTAAAAGCGTTATTTAATGGCAAATTTAATTTTGTACTAGTTATCTGTTCATTACTACCTGAAAAAAGAATAAACCTAAAAAAAGGCTGTTTTCACCCGGTTCTCAAAAAATTCCACCCCTACAAATGGTACCACTCCGAGGTCCTCCTCCTATAAAAATTCTACCACAAATTCTTTGGGCCAAAATACAACGATCTAATGCAATTAACCTTGGTCGAAAGTTTAATCGTTTACGAGATACAGGGTGTCCATATAAAAATTAATGGAAAATTTGACACCCTGTATCTCGCAAATATCAACCATTCGACTAAGGTAAATTGCATTAGATCGTGGTACTCTGGCCCAAG